>JASAMW010004695.1:0-47500 GCA_030247985.1 Epsilonema sp. ZAB3_2
TTCCGGGTATGTGAAAGACGACGGCATGGCTGCGATCGAGTCGACGTCGATCGAAAGTTACGTTGCACCAGGCGGGGATCGGCGATTCGTGTTTGATATGCTCTGTCAGGTCTTTGTTATGGTAATACTCGGTCCACATTAAGATGGTGATGTTTTCGGTAGAACTGTCTATATCCCAGTCTTCGAAGTCCCAGGACAAGAGAGGAGCCGGAGCCGGATTCCAGTGCTTCCTCATCCACGGACCACAAAGTCGCACGCAGGAGAAGCATGGACGCGCACATGTAAAAGATAAAGAGACACGACAGCACATTGCTTATTCGGCAGTAATTGCAAAGTAGCCAACCGTAGCTGCTTCTGTGCCGCCTGCTGATGTTCATGGGACAAACTTCAAATAAACAAAGTGGAAAAGTGAAACTTCAGACAAAGTGGAATTGCTTGTCAAACAATACCATTGGTGCCAACCAGTAGCGTTGCAAGAATACTTCCTATGGTCGCTATTACGCATTGTGAATGAGTGACAGCATGCAGCAACCAGGTTTTCTCGGCTAATGCCCGCTTGTACGTACGCTACATTGTACAATGCAACCGGATTTGCAATACTATTTTGGTCTATTATTTCCAGCGTGATGTGATAATATAAACAACCGCATATTGATGATCGAACGCAGACTACGTACGTGTCAGACACATGTACGTTACAAGCGGTAGATCAACGAAGTTGCGTGAACAACTACATAATATTGGGGTACATGTTCACGCAGGCCGCTGAAGTGGAAGTCTGTACTGTAAATCGCCAAAATTTAGGATGTTTGATCCTGGTGCTTATGAACTGGACCGTCTTTTCGACCAACACCGTGCCTTTTTTTAGTGATGTACTGTTGGAGATTCCCCAGCATTCATTACAATAATGCGTCCGTGCGCTTGCACAAAATTATCTGTCCCCTTGTGTTGTCCCCTAAAACGACCAATAATGCTGGCATGGTAACCACTAACCAGTGTAAAACTTTACAGTTCAGGTGGTACTTGCATCCGAAATGTTCCCGTTTCACACTTCTCTGCTCAGAGTGAGCTACGTTATAGTACGTACGTATAACTCTGTTGTTATTAGTTGCATGGAAGCAGCAAGCAGGCAGGTAGCAAGAAAAGTAATATCGAGTAAGAGAAGAGTGTAAGGTTGGGGTGTGCTTTGATATTGATCGCGGGCGATGTAGTGGCATGGCTAGAATAGCATTGGTGTCCGGCACGCTTCAGTTCTCTCTCACATTGTTGGTTAGGGGCCCCAGTTTTCCCCTCTACCCGACGACCCGGACCCCTATGGACACAGGACACTTGTGCCTTCTGCCCATATCAACGACAAGATCAGACTCTTCCGATTTTTTTTCGAGCACCGTCCTTTTTCAACAAAATTGTTCGCTGCACGCGAGTTGCGCGTTGCGACGCATCACAAGTTTACGGTTTGCATGGCTTCGTGAAAAACGATTCGGTTTTAAAACGACCGGTTCGCCTAAAAAAACGCCAGACTGCGCCAATGGTTGCTTGAGGTAGCAGGGCTTCGAACCCCGCTTCCTCGTTGACTCGCTTTTCTGAGAGGGAAAGTATCGAGTTTTCCGTAAAGTATCAATAAGTACGAGCGAGAACGAGCCGTGTCACCGTTTGCTAATTGGATACGCTTGGACATATTTTGCTCGAGCACAGGGGGACGTTACACGTACAACTAGACATAATTACGTGCCAAGCTATTTAGGTGTACATGCAGCGCCCTGGTAAGGTACATTTTACTTTTTACACCAATGGCTAATTCCACCCCAAATGAACCTGGTGTTGGACTTCACCACCTCCGATTTGGTTCATATTTTGCATAATAGTAGTAGTATATGATATGATGTTCCACCCAAAATTTTAGCTCCATACTCCCTGTGGTTCCAGAACTATGACCCCTCAAAGGTCAAGGTTCGGAGCTGATTTGGCCATAACGTGGTCCTGTTTGAGCCCCTTTATCTCAGGTTCTAGACTGATAAATGATAGCTTGTGGCACACCATTCGAAAGCTCTTGATCTGCTCTTTCACGATAGCCTATTCAAAAAAGGCATTGTTATTACCCTTTATACTAGATACTTGCAATTTAAAACTCTCAAGGCGATTTTCTCAAAAACCCATCTTTTAATTTTTATTTTATGGTGATTTTTGGAAAGAACGCACCTTGTTTACCCTATTTTCGAGTTAAAACTCGTGTGTATTTGGCTGACACACGAAGAAATGACGAAAATGTGACTTTTTTGTACTTCGGTACGAGCAAGGAAAAACATGCCAAGTCAGTATTAGAGACCAAGCATTGTGCTAAAGTGTGCACTTTCATCGTTTTCTAGTAAAGCATCACTTTGTTACCACGCTTGCTCATTTTGTTCAGCTATTTTTGAAGTAAAACAAGTGTAAAATCATAATAAACTTCTCGTAACCCTTTAGTGGGCCAAAAGAACTGCATACGTAATTGCCTATAATAGCACTTTTTGTTAATTCTTGACAATACTGCTAATGTAGGGCACTACAACAAGCAAATGCAGTCAACAAATGATAGCCTTGCTACAAGATGTGTAGAAAAGGTCTTTTTGTGCAGAATAAAACACAACTAGGTCTCTAATACTGAGTTAGCCCGTTTTTCCTTGCTCGTACCGCAGTACAAAAAAGTCACATTTTCGTCATTTTTCCATGTGACAGCCAAATACACACGAGTTTTAACTCGAAAATAGGGTAAACAAGGTGCGTTCTTTCCAAAAATCACCATAAAATAAAAATTAAAAGATGGGTTTTTGAGAAAATCGCCTTGAGAGTTTTAAATTGCAAGTGTCTAGTATAAAGGGTTATAACAATGCCTTTTTTGAATAGGCTATCGTGAAAGAGCAGATCAAGAGCTTTCGAATGGTGTGCCACAAGCTATCATTTATCAGTCTAGAACCTGAGATAAAGGGGCTCAAACAGGACCACGTTATGGCCAAATCAGCTCCGAACCTTGACCTTTGAGGGGTCATAGTTCTGGAACCACAGGGAGTATGGAGCTAAAATTTTGGGTGGAACATCATATCATATACTACTACTATTATGCAAAATATGAACCAAATCGGAGGTGGTGAAGTCCAACACCAGGTTCATTTGGGGTGGAATTAGCCATTGGTGTAAAAAGTAAAATGTACCTTACCAGGGCGCTGCATGTACACCTAAATAGCTTGGCACGTAATTATGTCTAGTTGTACGTGTAACGTCCCCCTGTGCTCGAGCAAAATATGTCCAAGCGTATCCAATTAGCAAACGGTGACACGGCTCGTTCTCGCTCGTACTTATTGATACTTTACGGAAAACTCGATACTTTCCCTCTCAGAAAAGCGAGTCAACGAGGAAGCGGGGTTCGAAGCCCTGCTACCTCAAGCAACCATTGGCGCAGTCTGGCGTTTTTTTAGGCGAACCGGTCGTTTTAAAACCGAATCGTTTTTCACGAAGCCATGCAAACCGTAAACTTGTGATGCGTCGCAACGCGCAACTCGCGTGCAGCGAACAATTTTGTTGAAAAAGGACGGTGCTCGAAAAAAAATCGGAAGAGTCTGATCTTGTCGTTGATATGGGCAGAAGGCACAAGTGTCCTGTGTCCATAGGGGTCCGGGTCGTCGGGTAGAGGGGAAAACTGGGGCCCCTAACCAACAATGTGAGAGAGAACTGAAGCGTGCCGGACACCAATGCTATTCTAGCCATGCCACTACATCGCCCGCGATCAATATCAAAGCACACCCCAACCTTACACTCTTCTCTTACTCGATATTACTTTTCTTGCTACCTGCCTGCTTGCTGCTTCCATGCAACTAATAACAACAGAGTTATACGTACGTACTATAACGTAGCTCACTCTGAGCAGAGAAGTGTGAAACGGGAACATTTCGGATGCAAGTACCACCTGAACTGTAAAGTTTTACACTGGTTAGTGGTTACCATGCCAGCATTATTGGTCGTTTTAGGGGACAACACAAGGGGACAGATAATTTTGTGCAAGCGCACGGACGCATTATTGTAATGAATGCTGGGGAATCTCCAACAGTACATCACTAAAAAAAGGCACGGTGTTGGTCGAAAAGACGGTCCAGTTCATAAGCACCAGGATCAAACATCCTAAATTTTGGCGATTTACAGTACAGACTTCCACTTCAGCGGCCTGCGTGAACATGTACCCCAATATTATGTAGTTGTTCACGCAACTTCGTTGATCTACCGCTTGTAACGTACATGTGTCTGACACGTACGTAGTCTGCGTTCGATCATCAATATGCGGTTGTTTATATTATCACATCACGCTGGAAATAATAGACCAAAATAGTATTGCAAATCCGGTTGCATTGTACAATGTAGCGTACGTACAAGCGGGCATTAGCCGAGAAAACCTGGTTGCTGCATGCTGTCACTCATTCACAATGCGTAATAGCGACCATAGGAAGTATTCTTGCAACGCTACTGGTTGGCACCAATGGTATTGTTTGACAAGCAATTCCACTTTGTCTGAAGTTTCACTTTTCCACTTTGTTTATTTGAAGTTTGTCCCATGAACATCAGCAGGCGGCACAGAAGCAGCTACGGTTGGCTACTTTGCAATTACTGCCGAATAAGCAATGTGCTGTCGTGTCTCTTTATCTTTTACATGTGCGCGTCCATGCTTCTCCTGCGTGCGACTTTGTGGTCCGTGGATGAGGAAGCACTGAATCCGGCTCCGGCTCCTCTCTTGTCCTGGGACTTCGAAGACTGGGATATAGACAGTTCTACCGAAAACATCACCATCTTAATGTGGACCGAGTATTACCATAACAAAGACCTGACAGAGCATATCAAACACGAATCGCCGATCCCCGCCTGGTGCAACGTAACTTTCGATCGACGTCGACTCGATCGCAGCCATGCCGTCGTCTTTCACATACCCGGAAACGAACTGAACCTTTCAGACCTTCCACCTCGACGCCCAACGCAACCCTGGGTCTATTACATCATCGAGCCACCAGCCTACATATCGCGCAGTCTTGACGGTCTGGACGGTCTATTCAACAGAACCATGACATACCGTCTCGATTCCGACTTTCCCTGTCCCTACGGCTACCTGCGGAAACGAAGGACCCCACTGCCCAAAGCTGCGTTTGAAGAAGAAGTTGCGCTAAGGATAAGAAAAAAGACCAAACTGGCAGCTTGGATGGTCAGTCATTGCTCCACGAAAAGTCGAAGAGAATTGGTCGCTGCTCAACTGACCACGCACACGAATGATTCCTTGGACATCTACGGTTCGTGCGGGTCCATGAAATGTGACAGGGCAGACGAGGAAGGCTGCTACAAGCGCCTGGGCCTTCGCTACAAGTTCTACTTGTCTTTCGAGAATTCTCTATGCGACGATTACGTGACGGAAAAGTTCTCCAATGCTCTTCAGTACTGGATGGTGCCGGTGGTGTTCGGCGGCAGACGCGACGGCGCCTCCTATGCCGCCATTCTGCCCTATCCTAACTCCTACATCAACGTGGAGGATTTTGGCAGCGTAAAAGAGCTAGCCGACTACTTGCTGTACCTGGATGCCAACCCTGCCGCATATGCAAAGTATTTCGAATGGCGACGCTTCTATGAACTGACGATTCGTCAGGGCTTTTCCGGTTTCCGCAGGATGTGCTACTCATTGCGCGTCAGCAGACAAAACGATCAGGTACTTCATTGGACCTACTGGAACATACGGCAGTGGTGGATGGAAGGAAAGTGCAGAGAAGCGGAGGCGAGCATTTTAGGCAATAGATAAGCAGACTTTGTCGCCAAAAAGAAGTGATAAAAAATAGCAGACTTTGTCGCCAAAAATAAATGATGATTGACGCTAGTGTTGTTGAAAGAGTAGCGCAGAGCATGCGCCTTAATACTGCTTGATCTTCTGCTGTGCTGTCCCATCCTTACATATATCTCTGTTCTACATTTCTGCTTATCCTTCTAAACGTGCAGTATGTACGGCATGTGCATGTGCATGCAACTGCGTGAGTACCTACTGTAAGTTCATACAGCACTGTACGTACACGTACAGAACAGAGGTAGGTGCACTAGTCAAGATCGAAGGCACGATTGACTACGCTATGATGGTGATCAAGGTTACTATTGTTTTCTATCAAGGTAGACGCGATAGCGGAACCTCGAGAGGCTCACGAACGAAGCTCCGCCGCGTCCCACCTTACTTAGTCATGTGTAAATAAGGAGTGACGGAAATGGAAACACACATTTGCCCATAACTCCAAAGCCAAGAGGCGGATTGAGCTGAAATTTTGCCTGAAGATGCCCCCTATGGGTACGTATCTGCTGGCAAAATTTCAGCTCGATCGGCCTACTGGTTAGGGCGCTACGGGCAAAAAACCTATTTTTGAATGGTGTCCGTCCACTTCTTATGTACTGAAAAACTGTTCCCACCGTAACTTTTTAACGAGTCGTGGGATCGAGCTCGGTTTTTTTTAAAAGATGGGAAATGTAAAGATCTTGGGAAAGTGGTCCGAGCACTTTTTTCGTTTAAGGCCTCTGACACCCTTAAAATTGCGATTTTGTGGTAAAAATAGTTGCAAAGTTACCACGCATACTCCTCCGTGGATTTTTTTCGGATCTGAGTGGTAGGTATACCAAAAGAAAGCCCTCACTCTACTCTCGATGCGACTTTTTTAGATTTTTAAAATTCACTTTTGTTCTCGAGTTATGAGCTGTCAAAGTTGGCTATTTTTATGTACCAGTGGCCCGTTACAGCTTCGCAGTAAAATCCTTTTGCAGATCTGGCAACCCTTTTGCAAAATCTGGCAACCCTTTTGCAGATCTGGCAACCCTGTTGTAGATCGTGATCTGTCAACATATTATTCATCTGGCAACCATTTTGGGCAGTTGGCAAAAAGTAGTATATCTGGCAACCCTATCGCAGAGTTGGCAACCCTGTGGCAGATCTGGCAACCCTTCTTCCACATAGATCTGACAACCCTTTTGCAGGTCTGGCAACCCTTTTGCGCATTTAGCAATCTGGCAACCCTTTTGCGCATTTAGCAATCTGGCAACCCTTTGCATGTCTGGCAACCCTTTGGTGCATCTCTAGCAATCTGGCAACCCATTAGCGCATCTCGCGTTTTAGTCTCGTGTGCACTTTCGGGCGTGACCATTTTGCAAACGCTGGCTTGAAAACCTGCGTCGTTTGGTTTATGCGGCATTTAGTACTAAAATATCGATTATCGATCGATTATTGATGATCGGCTGATCAGATCAAAAATCGCAGGTCTTTCTGGCGTTCTCGGGGCCATAAGCGCTTGAAAGAGCCCTGGATGGATGATGTAGGTGCAAAATTGAGTGAGTTATGAGTGAATCTGCGCGCTTTTAGTACTAAAATATCGATTATCGATGGATTATTGGCGATCGGCTGATCAGATCAAAAATCGAAGGCCTTCCTGGCGCCCTTGGGCTTATAAGCTTTCGAATGAGCCATTGGTGAACGCTGTAGCTACAAAATTGAGCGAGTTTATTGCATCACACACACACAGACACACATCAGCCAGTAGATGTTTTACTCTATAAATAGGGCTGCTGACAGACAGCTGAAAGAGTACCGCTGCGTTGTTGAGGCCACATATAGCATACCATTCGATTCGTCTTCAAAAGATCTATCGATTGCTGGCCATTGCGACATGCTCATGCCTGATTCACATAGTAAAAAATGCCATCACATAGGCAAAAGTCGCCAAAACAGGTGTTATTTCTTTCAAAGTTGACTACTTCTTGACCCAAATATACGGTAGGTGCCAATGCCATTCATTGTCCATTGGCCGAATTCATAACTTGCGCCAGCCGAACCATTCCTTATCCCCAGATTCATGGAATCGACTTTTTCAATCCTAATCCATGCAGTAACTACGACCAACTCAAACGCCCAATATTCTGCACATATCCGTATAACGTGTACACCCATGAACTCTACAAATCGGGATTGCTGAGTTCACGCTGAGCTCGGAAAAAAATTTGTGGAGTTCATGCAACGAAGCTTTTGCTTAGTTTAGTTTTTCATACCGAAAACTCAAAGTCGACTGTGGAGTTCATTTTAAACTCAGCAAAAAAATTCGTGAACTCAGCAAAGTTTGCTGAGTTCATTTTAAACTCAGCAAAAAAACGAAAAGTCCACTGTGGAGTTCACTGGAAAAAGTAAAAGTCGACTGTGGAGTTCATTTTTTGTGCTGATTATTCATTTAGTTGAGTTCGTGCTTGTTTGTATAGTGCATAGTTCATTTTGTCTAGTTCGTAGTTCATTTAGTAGAGTTCGTGCTTGCGTGTTTAGTTCAATGTATGTACATTTTGTGGAGTTCATTTATTCAACAGATTTTATTCAACCACCCAACCAACAGCAGCATGTTATCATTTCGCTCAAGCAGTGAAGGAACTGCGTGCAGCCGTCACGCTATAACTGATATCCGCTTGTGTGAGGAGAAGATCAAGGAGGAAGAAGAGAAACAGAAGAAGATGGAGATGGAGCTGCCAGATGAGAACGAAGATGAGCAAGATCAGAAGCAGGAGCAGGAAGAGAAGGGGGAAAAGGCGGAAGGCGGAAAGGCAGAAGCGAAGAAGGAAGATCAGAAGCAGGAGCAGGAAGAGAAGGGGGAAAAGGCGGAAGGCGGAAAGGCGGAAGCGAAGAAGGAAGAAGGAGAGGAGGAGAAGGATGGCAAAAAGAAGAAGAAGGTCGACTACAGCTACATTGACGAAGACAAAGACTACGTCTTCCCATGTTTCGCGGACTTCTTCGCGGATTAGCAGGAGTGAAAAAAGGAACATGCAGCCGCACACACATAAATAAAAAAAGAAACACATGCGGCAATGTAATATCACTATGTACTAAGACTACTTACCCTATGTACGTGGATAATACTGATGTCACTATGTACACATTGGTACGTGTATGTGTACACAACTTCATGATGTATGGTGTATGTATAACAACTATGTACCTATGTACGTGCTACTGTGTCTGTACTCTACTGTACTGGTCAACAAGTACCTTATGTACCTGAATTAGTTCACATACAGTATGTCCTTTCAGTATAAAAAGCACAAGCATACTCAAGTCACACAAGTCTCAAGCACACAAGTCGCAACACACACACAAACGCGCACAAGCATACACAAGTCTGTCTCCACACTTCACTACACTACACCAAAGCAAAAATCAGTTCTTCATCCATTAACATGTCAAACAATCAGACCGCTCGTTGCCTGTTTCTACGCAAAATTCGGCTTCGACACTTCTGCATTCCTTTGTACTCCCTAATTATGCGCTGATGAGTTCACTTTCCGCTGAACTCTGAAATTCAATATCCTTCGCAGTCGCTGACGAGTTCACTTTTCACTGAACTCTGCAATTCGGCTTTGCAGAGTTCATTTTGATGAGTTCCCGTTGCTGAGTTCACTGAACTCAGCATTTCAAATCTGAAAACGAAAAGTCGACTGTGGAGTTCACCGGAAAAAGTAAAAGTCGACTGTGGAGTTCATTTAGGGCGTTCACTAACCTAAGCTATTTCACAAATTTGCTGAGTTCATTTTTTTGCTGAGTTCATAAAAAACGAAAAGTCGACTGTGGAGTTCACCCTTCGAAAAGAGTGAACTCCACAGAGCAATTGCTGAGTTCGTGAGTAGAGTTCATTAGACTCCACAAAAAAACTCAAAATCCGACTGTAGAGTTTATTTTGTCGGGGGACATATTTGTCCCAAATACACGTTATACGGATATTGTGTTTATTGCCACAAATCGTAGACCAATAAAGTTGACAGCGCTTCTCTTTCACCACATCCTCTCCACCTTCCGGAAGATTTACATAGCTCCCCCCCCCCCCCCCCCCACCGCTGCTTGAAACCTCTGAACACATGTGTCTTCAATTCGTCTTTCCAAGATCTATCGACTGATTGGGAATAATCGAGATATGCTTCTATCCATCCATTCACACAGTTCACAGTTCTAATGCTTTATGTAGGCGAAAGTCGCGGGTCGATGGGGCATGCAGTATTAACTCCTCCTGTCCTGGCTCAAATCGATGGTCGTTTGACTGCCGTCCGACGGCGTCCCGACGGCCGTTTTTTCGCCGTTTCCGCCATTTTATATTTTTATGTTTACATGCTCCGCCGTGACGCGGAGCGAAGAAAAATAAAAACGGCCGTTAGGACGCCCGTCGGACGGCCGTCGATTTGAGTTAGGAAAGGAGGAGTAATAAAAAATTGGTTGTTTTTCTTTTACGTTTCAGATTAAGTAATCAATCAAGGTCATAAAGGAATCGTGGAATTCTCATGGAATTTTTACTGTGATACTGTCAATAGGAGGCCTGCATGCATTCATTATATCCTGAGTAATACGTACGTATTTTTGCATGCATACACCACATTACCATACATCTATCTTTCCGGTAGAATTCCCATCTCACACTGTAAACAAGGCCGTACAAAAAGTACGCTGCCCTATTAAGAACAGGGAAGGCTAAACCAAATTGATAACTATTCATTTGCTGTCGCTTATCAAGGCAGCGTTTTTTTCAAGATGAAAAAATGAGGGGGCGCGTAAGCAGAATAAGGTAACGTAGGTACAGTATGTACTGTTGATTTGACTGGACAAATGGACCAACGGTAATGGAATATGTGTAGGATTGAACACTTTGAACAACGCTGAAACACATTCGTTGTCTTCTGAAGTGTAAGGGCAATAGGGTGAAAGAGGATACCGTACCACAGCTGATGGTTGATTCTCAGGTTTTATAAGAAATGGACATTAGGCGCTGCGACTGCAAACAATGTGACCAATGTCCATTGGTCAGTCAGCATTAATAAATAAGCTAGCACTAACTTCATCAATCAAACTACCAAGGAACGAAATAGTGTGTTTTATTCTTTCTCATATTGCGGATGATGAAGAGCCACAGCTGCTATTTAATTGTGAGTGTCTCGGAGCGAAAGTGCTACAAGAATCGGTGCTATGTGGGATATTCAACCGACCCAGAAGGAAGGTTGAAGCAGCATAATTCCGGAAGAAGGAATGGCGGTGCAGCACAAACATCAGGGCGTGGGCCATGGGTTATGGTAGCCCAAGTCACAGGGTTTCCTGATATGACAAGAGCAAAAGACTTTGAAAGAAACTGGCAAAAACCCATGAAAAGCAAGGCATTGAATGCAGAAGTAACCACCGAATTAAGACGCCGTCGCTCTGAAGCTCCAAAAGAACACAGAGTACGTTTGTTGGGAATGCTGTGCGAATCGGAACAATGGAAATCATTGTCGCTGTCAGTTACGTGCTTTGACGAAAAGTGCAAAAAATTGCTCGAACAACATTATGCTCATTTGCTAGCTAATTAACGAAACGATGTAAAGATTTCGGATCCCAGCAGCTTCGGTGCCTGCAAATAATATCTACGTATGAAGAAAAGAACATTCGACTATCTAATGCAAATCCAACAGCCGCCAACCTCAAAAGAAGCCCGACTTGAGCCGCCGCTAGCCAATCAGTGATGACCTATTATGTACTTATAAATACGCGCTCCCCGACTAATAATTCAGTTACTGTCTTGTCGTGTTCACTCGTCTTCTTTTCTTGTCTACCAGCTGCTATCTTTTCGTCCGTCTGTCCTAGCTGCCTGCGTGCGTACGTATGTTTCTTTTATCGCCGTATAAACTTCGTACGTATCGCCCTGCATTTTATTCACTTCATTCTATCACACCGTACCGTACGAAACCTAACTTTACTCTTCATTTCTTCATTCTTCGTTTCTTTTGACCGTCATGAACATCTACGTTAGCCGCTAGTCTTCGAGCTGCTCTGTCGCCGACTGGAGAGGAGATTCGAAGGTCAGCCACCGCTTCCCCCAGGATTGTCCATTTGTCCATCTGCGTCTGGACGGCAAGAACCGCGTCCGTTGAAGCAAGGACTTGACTAGCTCAGAGCTGGAGATTCATCGAGCTGACATTCAGGCGCGAACTGCTCCAGTAGCTATGAAGGAAATAAAGAACTCGGCATCTGCTCCGTGAGATTTCGGGGACGATTTCCGTTACTGAGGAATACGTACCTGGAATCTTACATTTGGAAGTCTCGGGCGAGATTTCCTGACGCTTTCTGGAGCCAGTCTTGCATCAAGCCGGATCGTCGCATCGACCACTGTGATCAAGATCAAACTACGGCCGTGGCAGTGAGATCCGACGCTCTATTCTATTCTTGTCCAACGCTGCAACCTACGACGGCACCGGGACGCAATCGGAATCGGACGCTGGTTGGTCGAAGTGCTCTCGACCCATCTGACTGAAGGCCGACGGCAGTGAAGCAGCCTACAATATTAGCTGAAACACGGACATGTCACATGCGGTCACAATTACTGCTACTACTTCAACTACTTCGCCTTCTCATTCCGCTATTACTTACTCAACTGCTGGAGCTGCAGGAACCAGCAATCAGCCGCTACAGACGACGACCACTTCAGCTGGCTTTGATCCAAGAAGACCTGCAAATCAGTTTGATTTCTTAGCTGCTAATTTTGGTATGAATAATTCTGTGCCTGTGTCGTTTGTTCCTAGTTCAACTAATGTATATGTGCCTAGTAGCTCAGTATACGTACCTAGTGCTAGTGCAGTGCATAGGGGCGCGTACGTACAGAATCCTGCGCAGGCAGGTGCACCTGGACCAATAGGGTACCCAAGACGTCCGCCTCTTTGGCGGCCGGGAGGGTGCAACAGTACAGGCAGCAGGCGCGTGGCCACTGGTCTGGCAGTTTCTGCTTCACAGCAGCAACCGCTAAGTCCTGGGGTCCATCATTCGACTTCAGCATTTCTGTCGCCGCCTCCGCCGCTAACGTCCACAGTGCAACAACCGCCTTCTACTGCACCGCCGCCGCTTTCTACTGCACCGCCGCTTTTTACTGTACCACCACCACTACATTCTCCAGCCGCTTCATTCCCACCACTGTCCGGTCCATTGGATTGGCAGAGGGTGGAGGATGAAGAGATCGCAGAGAAACTGCGCTTGGCCAAAAGACACGACCCTGAAGCTGTCCAGTGGGTTGAACTGAACAGTGCTGCTATTCGCGAACGACTACTCGCCATGATGGCTGGATTGCCTACCAGTCAACAACTGCCTGATGACGACGCACTGTCCTATGCTCCTACCGGACTAGGTACAGTACTTCGGGACAGGCCAGTACAATCGGTCATCAACCATCCAAATAAGACAGTTCAGTTCCAGCAGCCGCTATCTACTGCTGCTACTACCACTCCTGGATATCACCCTCGACCCATCGATCTTGCCAGAATTCCAGGAACTCAGCCGTTCATTTCTACTGGACCAACCACAGCTGAGGCGCTCGCTCTCTGCAACTATCAGCGACGCAGCCTTGGCTTGCAACCCATCACCACTGGAAGCCTTCAGAACACACAACTGCTGGCCATTCGAACTGATGGTGCCAGTTTGGGCATCAATGGTCGGGAACCAGAACTGCCAAAGCTGCTACAGACTGCTCAGGCTGTGCCACCGCACATCCAAAGGACACGACCACCTGCAGTCTCATCTGTGCCAACTCTGGCCCAGGGAATGGCTGGTCTCATCATCAATGATCAGCCACAGCAGCTACATCTTTCCGCCGCTATTCATCCATACCATGGAGCTGGTGCTCCTTCCTGCATTGGAGCTGCTGGTGGAAACGGCCCACCAGCCCCAGGTCAAGGACCCAGGTTTCCTAATGGATTCCCAGACCCAGGACCACCAGGAGGACCACCTGGCGGCCCTCCAAATGACTCTGCCATGGCAGGACTGGGATGTAATATGCCTGGCAACCCTAGAGGCAATGAACAACTGCCTTACCTGACTTTCCAGCCGAAAATCAAGATCTGCAAACCTGACATCTGGAGGGATGAAAACTGCACCATCATCGAAGTGATGTACTTCTTCTCCCTCTACGAAGAATACGCTGCTCATCACTGGCGGGATGAAGCTCTTTGGGTCAAACAATTGGGCAAATTCCTCGGTGGAGTCATTCGACGCCTCTACACTACCCTCATCATGGAGAATCCGCGAATCTCCTATGAAGAACTTCGAGATCGACTTCTTCGCCTCGTCGTTGGCTCAGGGGAATACGCTAATGCCTCAACAGAGCTCAACTCACTTATGTGGCAAGAAGGAGAATCCATTCTCAGTCTAGCACAGAGAGTGAGGGAAGCTGTCTTCAGAGCCAGACCCGATTCTTCCACCTGGGAACGGGAAACCAATGGCTACGATCGACTCTTGTGGCTTCTTCCAGTGCCTTGGAGGAAGAAGGTGCTAACAGACTATCGACATGTCAAGACCTTGAGCGACCTTCAAGCTGTCTTGACAGGTTGGGAAGCTGCAATGGATGGCGATTGGACATCACAATCCTCACAACCACACAGTCGCTACAACCAGCCCCGAGAGGACTACCAACCCAGAGAAGATGATCCGCCTAGCGATAACTGCAGCCGCTGCTGTAGATGCCATTGCTACAGAGAGGGTCCCACTACTTCTACATCTCGTCAACCTTCTCGCTACCAACAAAGGACGGAGTCTCCAATTCGCTATTCCAGCTGCGAAGGAAAGAGGAAGAGTGGTTCAGGCCATTCTTGCCACTCTTCAAACAGACAATTCAGTCAACCTGAAGAGAGAGACCTGTTGGGCCATTGCCGTTCATCAGATTCTTTCTCAGTACAGTGCTTGACATCTGCAAACAAAAGACGATCGGAGACAACCAGCCGCTATACTGCTGAACAACAACCAGCTGCTTCTCCTGAACACATCTCCATCCTGCATGAAGATCTGACTAGACTACAACAGGACAATGAGGAAGATCTGTGGACATTCCATCGCTTCACACCTGGCCACATCTACATCAAACCCACACCACCTAAGGATGGTCCGGGGCACGTGTCCCTCTGCACACCGCAGGGCGACGTACCTGTCATCTATCCTCCTGCTAAGGTGGCACCAGATCGAGGACCTACCATCGTCGCTATGATGGATGTCGCTGGGAAGGAAGAAGAAGCTGTGCTGGACACAGGAGCATCGCTATCAGTTGTCAGCCGCGCTCTTGTACAGGAACTCATTCAGCAGGGCTACATGAGCAATCGGGAGTTGACAGGCCGACAAAGACCATTCCTTGGCCAAGTCACGGGCATCGCTGGACCTGTAGGAGAGGACATCTTCCAGTATGAAGTTCGCTTGCCGATCATGTACCGGAATGGATATCCTCCCACGGAAGTGCGCTGCTTGATCGACGATCAACCCAGAGCCCAAACCAGACTGCTGCTAGGGAACTCTGCTCTCATCGCGCTGGGCTTTGAGCTGCTAACGCCCGATGGTCAAAGGGTCTACCGGAGCACTACCTGTCTGAAGCCGCCAAACTACCAGGCAAATACAGCTGTCCGCGTGACGACCGACCGTCCATCGCGATCTCTACAAACATTCCAGAAGAGTTCCTACGCTGTGAAAGCAGCAATGCAAATGGGAATGACTGACTTCATCAGGACGCTGCATGAACAAGCCGCTAGTGCAGGGCAGACTGACTCAGAACTGCACGCGGTGCACTCTGCACCATGTACAAATTCTGGGTACAGTTTGCAACAGGAACCAGAGGATCCAAAGGGAGCTACTCCAAAGGAGATTCGATTGCTTCCGAGACGATCTACCATCTCAGTTGGCATCATTCCAACCATCCTTCAGCCAACTGTCCCACTGGGTGTGTTGCATCACATCTACTCCAGTCGCATCACTCAGTTCAGCAAGGAGACAATTGATCCTGGTCCTGATCCTTCAACATCAAAGGAAACTTCACGCAGCCCAAGTGCAATCATTTGCATGCTGCCAGATTTGGCGCCAATCCGACTGAGTCGATTGTTTCAATTGACCCATGAGGATTGTTTTTGCCTATTTCTGGGACAGTTCAAGAGGCATCAGTCGCAGATGAGGATGCTGCAAAGGAGGATGCACTACCCCACAACAGCTGCTAAGGAGCTTCCTGTGAGTCAACTGGAGCTGAGCAGGGCCACCAGCTTCAACAGAAAGAAGAAGTTGGAAATCGCCACTCAATCAGCTACGGATGATCCCTCAGCCGCTAACTGCCTGATGGATTGGGTGCCATTTCATCTGGATGCTCAGTCCTTCATCAACAGAGCTGGATTTCTGCTGGCACATCCTGAGAAGATCCAGAGGATTCTACCACCATCCGCTGGTCTCAAAGGGAGGGTTTACCTTCCCTGGGATGTCTGGCTGAAACAAAAGGATGCCGCTAAACAGCGAGGGGTGATTCCAAACGAAGTCATCCACCTGAACATGAAGAATCTGCCGAACATTTGGAACCAACCGAACAACTGGAAAGCCGCTACAAGAAGTTGAGCAAGCAACTAGGCCACACTGTAATGACTTGTGCACCTTGCATTGTTTGTTACTAGCTTTTCTTAGCTTACAATATTTTTGTGTGTAATTTTGTGAGTGTGTAAATAAATACATGCTGTGCTTATTTTATTCACTGTACATTATTATTCATTGTGTGCCCAGTGTTTTTGCACATAACCGTGTTTTGTGTTGAGTTTATTATCTGATGCAACTTCTTGGCGTGCGTGTGTTTATCTTTTTTCTGAATTTTGAGCTTTTTCAGCTGCTGTAAATATTGTACATTAGCTATGTGTACTTTTACTAGCTGTTCCGTTTGGGTTAGCTGATTTATTTTTTATGCCGCATACTGTGTTTTTCATGTTGTGTATTTGTGCTTTTTATTAGTTCTTATTATGAGCATATTGTGAATTTTGTGTAATGTCATAACATGTACATACAGTAAATGTGTTATGCATTTTTGTTTTAATTTTGCGTGTTTTGTTACCAGTTTTTTAACCTTCATGCTTTTTATGCATATGTAGACGCCCAGGCAGAAGTGTAATTTAGTTACTCTTTAGCTGACCCCATTAGCTGGTATTACTTACAGTACTTATGTGCATAGAGTACTAGTACGTACTGTGCATATAGCCGCTACTACTATTATGTATGTATGGGTAACTACTGTGTACATACTTAGGTACATACTGATAGGTAATTAGCTGGTGCACTTACATAGGTATAGCAGACAGTAGTAGGCAGAATGATCAACTGACCCGCTACTGGATTCGACTCTGCTTCCGTCGCCGCTTCGACGTTCGGATTCTGGCTTCCCATCAGCTGCAGATGGTGGATACTGGCCCGGATTCGACCGGCATGCGGGCATGCCTTTCCTCTGGGAACCATGTAAAGATTTCGGATCCCAGCAGCTTCGGTGCCTGCAAATAATATCTACGTATGAAGAAAAGAACATTCGACTATCTAATGCAAATCCAACAGCCGCCAACCTCAAAAGAAGCCCGACTTGAGCCGCCGCTAGCCAATCAGTGATGACCTATTATGTACTTATAAATACGCGCTCCCCGACTAATAATTCAGTTACTGTCTTGTCGTGTTCACTCGTCTTCTTTTCTTGTCTACCAGCTGCTATCTTTTCGTCCGTCTGTCCTAGCTGCCTGCGTGCGTACGTATGTTTCTTTTATCGCCGTATAAACTTCGTACGTATCGCCCTGCATTTTATTCACTTCATTCTATCACACCGTACCGTACGAAACCTAACTTTACTCTTCATTTCTTCATTCTTCGTTTCTTTTGACCGTCATGAACATCTACGTTAGCCGCTAGTCTTCGAGCTGCTCTGTCGCCGACTGGAGAGGAGATTCGAAGGTCAGCCACCGCTTCCCCCAGGATTGTCCATTTGTCCATCTGCGTCTGGACGGCAAGAACCGCGTCCGTTGAAGCAAGGACTTGACTAGCTCAGAGCTGGAGATTCATCGAGCTGACATTCAGGCGCGAACTGCTCCAGTAGCTATGAAGGAAATAAAGAACTCGGCATCTGCTCCGTGAGATTTCGGGGACGATTTCCGTTACTGAGGAATACGTACCTGGAATCTTACACGATGCTATGTTTTTGCTTGTTAGTGGTGGTTTTGTTAAAGTTGTTTAGTAGCAGATACACTGTAAAGCACTGTAAAGCTTAGTGTATAACTTCTTTGAATTGGCTCGCCTCACATGTACGCACGTTTCGCAATTTGGGTATACGTACGTACAGGTCCAGCGAAGTAGAATGTGTACGGTAGGCTATGTGCCGGTGCTTTAAGTGCAGTGTAGGCATTCGTCGTTGTACACTATGTACATTTATTTACAATGAATTGCTGCAGCTGTACACTATATGACAACAAATCAACAGTATTAAACCAGATATGGGGCAGTTTGGGCCAGGGAATAAATATTGACTGAATTTTATGAAGAAACAGTTAAGACTAAACATATAGGCTACTATAACCTATAATATTAAACTGTCTTGTTTTACACTCAGCTATGCATAAAAAACCAAGAGTCATCCGTTTATCCCCTGGCCCAAATTGCCCAGATTAGTGTTTTGCAACTAGAGTCAACAAACACAAAATAACATGATAGCAGGTCATGAAAAAGTCCAACCAAACAGCTTCAACGAACAAATTAGCGAAGAAAATAACGCGCGCGCGCCACACATGCACCACACATTAGCACAGAAACACGACGCAGGGAAAACTGTGAAGAACGCGCGCGCGCGCCACACATACACCACATATCAGCACGAGACAATGAAAGTTGTAATGATGATATGTACTTACACAAATCAAATCACGACAAAGCGCAACAGTCAGTATGTACATTGCAAAAATAGAGACGATGCCAATATGAATATGACAGACACGACAGATTGACCGATTTTCTCTCAGAATGCACACAATAGGTAACAGTGAACGATTTTCAGTCTTATCAGATAAGGTACACCCAACAGCACATGATGAGCAACGCAAAAACGAAGGCAAAAATAATCAGCTTGAACATGGAAAAGACTGGATTTATTTATATTAATTGCAAGTATGTACAGTGTAGCCTGTAGCACACATACATACTGTGTGCACGCACACCATATCGTATGTCAAGTCAACACATAACGGTAGACAGCCAGTTTTCTTACAGTATGCGTGGATACAGTACACTCAGAGTATACGCATACTGCAGTGGCGCATGCGTTTTACTGGCTGATGACGCGCACGACGTCCAAGTATGAGTCGACGCCCCGACTGCTTTCGCGAGTGCTCAGCTTGGCGGCGACAGTAAGCGGAAGTCTCGCCAGAAGAGCGTCGCTGAGTCGATCCTTTGTGAA
Source organism: Epsilonema sp. ZAB3_2 (assembly GCA_030247985.1). Lineage (NCBI taxonomy): Eukaryota > Metazoa > Nematoda > Chromadorea > Desmodorida > Epsilonematidae > Epsilonema > Epsilonema sp. ZAB3_2. Next base: position 19,275 of record JASAMW010004695.1, read on the forward strand.
GGTGACGTTGAAGGAGCTGGGAACGGGTGTCAGCCTTCCGATGCTGTCGATGAAGAGAGTGTAGTCCACCAAACGAGGCGGCTCGCCCGGCGCTCTCTCCTTCAGCACTCCTTTGAAGTGCGCAAGGCCTCCTTGCACAACAGCTAAACAACAACAACAAACACAGTAAAACAGTTTGTTTTCAATTTCGTGTCATATCGTGATTACAATAAAATGCAAAGATGAGTACATCCCTGAAGTCTTTATGAAAATGTTCGTCAGCCACTCTGCACGTAAATTTGAGAACAATTTTTTCTAGGAGTACACGCCGTATACAAGATATGGGCGTGGGCGCTGAGCGCGGCGCAGGACGCACTCCGGTCCTGGATAAATCACGCATTACGGACACGCCAGGCCAGCCCAGTATACATTGGGGACTATGCTCATACTAAACCACGCAATGCGATACACCAAGGCCCCACCCGGCGCGGGAGGGCTCCGGTCCTCGGATTTTCTACTGAGTTCTGGACACCGAGGCCCCACCCGGCGATTTTCTACTAAATTCTGGACACCTAGGCCCCACCCGACGATTTTCTACTGAATTCTGGACACCGAGGCCCCACCCGGCGCAGGAGGGCTCCGGTCCTCGGATTTCTACTGAGTACTGGACACCGAGGCTCCACCCGGCGATTTTCTACTGAATTCTGGACACCGAGGCCCCACCCGGCGCAGGAGGGCTCCGGTCCTCAGATTTTCTACTGAGTACTGGACATCGAGGCCCCACCCGGCGATTTTCTACTGAATTCTGGACACCGAGGCCCCACCTGGCGCAGGAGGGCTCCGGTCCTTGGATTTCTACTGAGTACTGGACACCGAGGCCCCACCCGGCGACTTTCTACTGAATTCTGGACACCAAGGCCCCACCCGGCGCTGGAGGGCTCCGGTCCTCAGATTTTCTACTGAGTACTGGACACCGAGGCCCCACCCGGCGCAGGAGGGCTCCGGTCCTCGGATTTCTACTGAGTTCTGGACACCGAGGCCCCACCCGGTGCAGGAGGGCTCCGGTCCTCGGTTTTCTACTGAGTTCTGGACACCGCGGCCCGACCCTGTGACTTTCTACTGAATTCTGGACACCGAGGCCCCACCCGGCGCAGGAGGGCTCCGGTCCTCGGATTTTCTACTGAGTACTGGACATCGAGGCCCCACCCGGCGATTTTCTACTGAATTCTGGACACCAAGGCCCCACCCGGCGCTGGAGGGCTCCGGTCCTCAGATTTTCTACTGAGTACTGGACACCGAGGCCCCACCCGGCGCAGGAGGGCTCCGGTCCTCGGATTTCTACTGAGTTCTGGACACCGAGGCCCCACCCGGTGCAGGAGGGCTCTGGTCCTCGGATTTCAATTGAGTACTGGACACTGAGGCCGGACTCCGGTCCTCAATGATTTTCTACTGAATTCTGGACACCGAGGCCCCACCCGGCGCAGGAGGGCTCCGGTCCTCAGTTTTCTACTGAATTCTGGACACCGTGGCCCGACCCTGTGACGATTTTCTACTAAATTCTGGACACCGAGGCCCCACCCGACGCAGGAGGGCTCCGGTCTAGTTCTCCCCCCCGGATTTCTACTGAGTTCTGGACACCGAGGCCCCACCTGGCGCAGGAGGGCTCCGGTCCTCGGTTTTCTACTGAGTTCTGGACACCGCGGCCCGACCCTGTGACTTTCTACTGAATTCTGGACACCGAGGCCCCACCCGGCGCAGGAGGGCTCCGGTCCTCAGATTTTCTACTGAGTTCTGGTCACTGAGTTAAAGGGGGACTCCGGTCCTCAATTTTCTACTCATTTCTATGTACCGAGGCCCCACCCAGCACAGGGGGACTCCCCGGTCCTCGATTTTCTAGTGAATTCTGGACACCGAGTTAAAGGGGGACTCCGGTCCTCAATTTTCTACTCAATTCTATGTACCGAGGCCCCACCCAGCACAGGGGGACTCCCCGGTCCTCAATTTTCTATTGAATTCTGGACACCGAGTTAAAGGGGGACTCTGGTCCTCAATTTTCTACTGAATTCTGGACATTGAGTTAAAGGGGGACTCCGGTCCTCAATTTTCTACTGAATTATATGTACCGAGGCCCCACCCAGCACAGGGGGACTCCCTGGTCATCGATTTTCTAGTGAATTCTGGACACTGAGTTAAAGGGGGACTCCGGTCCTCAATTTTCTACTGAATTCTGGACATTGAGTTAAAGGGGGACTCAGGTCCTCAATTTTCTACTGAATTCTATGTACCGAGGCCCCACCCAGCGAAGGGGGAGACATCGACGCACAGAATTCAGTAGCAAACTGAGGACTGGAGTCCCCCTGCGCTGGGTGGGAATTCAGTACATAGAATCCAGTAAAAAATCGAGGACCGGAGTCCCCTGCACTGGGTGGGGCATCAATGCACAGAATTCAGTAGAAAATCGAGGACCGGAGTCTCCCTTTAACTCGGTGTCCAGAATCCAGTAGAAAATTGAGGACCGGAGTCCCCCTTTAACTCAGTGTCCAGAATTCAGTAGAAAACCGAGGACCGGAGTCCCCCTGCGCTGGGTGGGGCCTAGGTGTCCAGTACTCAGTAGAAATCCGAGGACCGGAGCCCTCCTGCGCCGGGTGGGGCCTCGGTGTCCAGAATTCAGTAGAAAATCGCCGGGTGGGGCCTCGATGTCCAGTACTCAGTAGAAAATCTGAGGACCGGAGCCCTCCTGCGCCGGGTGGGGCCTCGGTGTCCAGAATTCAGTAGAAAGTCACAGGGTCGGGCCGCGGTGTCCAGAACTCAGTAGAAAACCGAGGACCGGAGCCCTCCTGCGCCAGGTGGGGCCTCGGTGTCCAGAACTCAGTAGAAATCCGAGGACCGGAGCCCTCCTGTGCCGGGTGGGGCCTCAGTGTCCAGAATTTAGTAGAAAGTCACAGGGTCGGGCCGCGGTGTCCAGAACTCAGTAGAAAACTGAGGACCGGAGCCCTCCTGTGCCGGGTGGGGCCTCGGTACATAGAATTCAGTAGAAAATTGAGGACCCGAGTCCCCCTTTAACTCGGTGTCCAGAACTCAGTAGAAATCCGAGGACCGGAGCCCTCCTGCGTCGGGTGGGGCCTTGGTGTCCAGAATTTAGTAGAAAATCGCCGGGTGAGGCCGCGGTATCCAGAACTCGGTAGAAAATCCGAGGACCGGAGCCCTCCTGCGTCGGGTGGGGCCTCGGTTTCCAGAATTTAGTAGAAAATCGCCGGGTGGGGCCACGGTGTCCAGAATTCAGTAGAAAATCCGAGGACCGGAGCCCTCCTGCGTCGGGTGGGGCCTCGGTGTCCAGAATTCAGTAGAAAGTCACAGGGTCGGGCCGCGGTGTCCAGAACTCAGTAGAAAACCGAGGACCGGAGCCCTCCTGCACCGGGTGGGGCCTCAGTGTCCAGAACTCAGTAGAAATCCGAGGACCGGAGCCCTCCTGCGCCAGGTGGGGCCTCGGTGTCCAGTACTCAGTAGAAAATCTGAGGACCGGAGCCCTCCAGCGCTGGGTGGGGCCTTGGTGTCCAGAATTCAGTAGAAAGTCGCCGGGTGGGGCCTCGGTGTCCAGTACTCAGTAGAAATCCAAGGACCGGAGCCCTCCTGCGCCGGGTGGGGCCTCGGTGTCCAGAATTCAGTAGAAAATCGCCGGGTGGGGCCTCGATGTCCAGTACTCAGTAGAAAATCTGAGGACCGGAGCCCTCCTGCACTGGGTGGGGCCTCGGTGTCCAGAATTCAGTAGAAAATCGCCGGGTGGAGCCTCGGTGTCCAGTACTCAGTAGAAATCCGAGGACCGGAGCCCTCCTGCGCCGGGTGGGGCCTCGGTGTCCAGAATTCAGTAGAAAATCGTCGGGTGGGGCCTAGGTGTCCAGTACTCAATTGAAATCCGAGGACCGGAGCCCTCCTGCGCCAGGTGGGGCCTCGGTGTCCAGAATTTAGTAGAAAATCGCTGGGTGGGGCCACGGTGTCCAGAACTCATTAGAAAATTTGAGGACCGGAGCCCTCCTGTGCTGGGTGGGGCCTAGGTGTCCAGTACTCAGTAGAAATCCGAGGACCGGAGCCCTCCTGCGCCAGGTGGGGCCTCGGTGTCCAGTACTCAGTAGAAAATCTGAGGACCGGAGCCCTCCAGCGCTGGGTGGGGCCTTGGTGTCCAGAATTCAGTAGAAAGTCACCGGGTGGGGCCTCGGTGTCCAGTACTCAGTAGAAATCCAAGGACCGGAGCCCTCCTGCGCCGGGTGGGGCCTCGGTGTCCAGAATTCAGTAGAAAATCGCCGGGTGGGGCCTCGATGTCCAGTACTCAGTAGAAAATCTGAGGACCGGAGCCCTCCTGCACTGGGTGGGGCCTCGGTGTCCAGAATTCAGTAGAAAATCGCCGGGTGGAGCCTCGGTGTCCAGTACTCAGTAGAAATCCGAGGACCGGAGCCCTCCTGCGCCGGGTGGGGCCTCGGTGTCCAGAATTCAGTAGAAAATCGTCGGGTGGGGCCTAGGTGTCCAGAATTAGTAGAAAATCGCCGGGTGGGGCCTCGGTGTCCAGAACTCAGTAGAAAATCCGAGGACCGGAGCCCTCCCGCGCCGGGTGGGGCCTTGGTGTATCGCATTGCGTGGTTTAGTATGAGCATAGTCCCCAATGTATACTGGGCTGGCCTGGCGTGTCCGTAATGCGTGATTTATCCAGGACCGGAGTGCGTCCTGCGCCGCGCTCAGCGCCCACGCCCATATCTTGTATACGGCGTGTACTCCTAGAAAAAATTGTTCTCAAATTTACGTGCAGAGTGGCTGACGAACATTTTCATAAAGACTTCAGGGATATGAAGTAAATACCGTATACCATAATAGTAGTAATTAAATTTACTACATACAGTATATACAACAGTACATAGCGTGCATATCGTAGTAATTGATCGTACCTAAGGTACATACATACCATACATACTTTCGGGATTTTTGGCTTGACACTTCGGACAGATTTCGTCACCTCCCTGCTTGATCAGTTTCTTCTTTGAGCATCCTTTCTTGGGGCACGCCGGGTAGAGCGCGATGGAGCTCATGTCAACGGAACGAAGCTTGAACCGCTTGCATTGATGCGCCAGCAGACTCTTGTCAATGAGTTCCATGGGAATCTCAGCTCCAGTCCAATAGTCGGATCCGCCCTAAACAGCAACGACTTTCAGTCAGTTGAGATTTTTGTATCTAATCTGATGATGACAACATAACAGTAAAACATGTATTAGGCATATGGTAGTGCACACAGATTTTACATTACCTGCGTGTTGCTAGTACTCGCAAGATCAGATGCAGCATCTGCCACTTCCAAACGCTGGAAAAAAATTCAATCACATTCATGTTTTAATTACAAAGTAAATACTGAACAGTAAAAATTAGTATACTGTATGTATATACTGTAGTATATAGTGTAAGGTACAATACGGGGTAAACCGGGGCATGGGAAAATTTGTTTCATTTTCAGCATTCAATGGACTGGATAAGACATGTAGGATACCAATCAAATGTTGACCTGTGCTATTTCAACCGATCTACATAATATGTTTATCATGTTTTGAAAGAGCAAGCTTAAGCCGGGTTTTACTCCATGCGTGGGTTTGCCCCAACCCGAATACCTTTGTACATAGTATGTATGTACCGTACATACAGTACATACTTACGTACGTACTACATACTCGAATCTCAGTGCTGTGTGTGGATTGCCCTGTCACTCGTCCTTGATACATTTTGGACAGCAGATTCGTGAACAGATAGTAGTCACCCAAGTTCAGCTCCTGAGTAGCAAGCGGGGATCTGTCACAAATAAATGTATGTTAGGTTTTCCGCGTAAGGTTTTTATACTGTGTATGTATTAGGCTGTAGGATGTAGTTTTCCTACAGACAACAGTTTGATTCCGCAATGTACATCCTACCTCCACAAAGCACAGCTCAGTTCTCCTCCTCCATCCTTCAGCACTACATTGCGCAAAGGGACGGTGTCCCCATTCGGCAACGTGCGTTCCAGAGCTTCTTCCATCTTAAAAACACAGTGGTGTGATGCCTCATTGATTGACGTTGGTAGGAAATCAGTACGAATGGCATATGCATACCTGCCATGTATGTCTTAGTGTGTGTTATGGCATGGACAGGCCAAGCATACACCCAGCATACGTATCTTTCCAATGAGAATAAGCCGTATTAATTGACAGTGAAGTGAAACAAATTCGGTATTTTACATGAGCAAGGCGTCCTTTGAGAGAAAAGCGCACGGGAGCTTCATCAGTCTCAAAGACCGTGGTCTTCAATTCCGTCACCGTGAGAAGCTCAGCCGTTGAAATGCTCTGTGTAACCGCGTCCACAACACTGGGAACTTGCGGAGCGGGCATGGCGTGAAAAGACGAACTGCGCGTCTCCGACATCTAGAAAGAGGCAATTATTACATAGTAGGGAAATCTATACGGACATACGTACGTATATACATACATACTGTACGTACCTACAGTACATACACCCTGGTGCTAGTACAGTACGTAAGTAGTTCATACCACTGAAGATTCGTAAATCGTCAGTCGAGATCCGTTTCTGGTCTTGTAGAAGTTCTCGATGATTAGACCCATGCCAGGGTGAATTCGCATGTCCCAGTTCGACTTGCGCAGCTCTGCCAGGATGAAGTCGGTGTGATCAGCAATCATGAATTTCGTGTGCACGCCGGGGTTGTGGCTACGTTGGATGTCGAACACTTTCACTCTCAAAGGCTGTGAGAACTTGATCTCCTCAGAAGCTTTCACAGCTGCCACTGTGATCAGAATTTCCTCGTCGTCGCTGCTATCATGCTTATCTACAAAGCAATAAGAAATGCAACTAAGTACCAACACGAAAAGCAAAAGCGGAAAGCGCATGTAATATTGTAGAGTGCGACAATTCCTGCTGCTGAAACAACTAATTCTTTATGGCATCAATGACATGTTGTTCGTGTTCGTTCGCGTTGTTTCCTGTCCTTCCTTCATGTTACAGTATGGCTATTACTTATACTGTTGTGTACAGTACAGTGTTCTGCAAGTTCAATAAATCGCGCCCTCAAATATGTCTACTGTGATCTAGTCCGAAAGGACGAACGATTTTACAGTATCTTTGGCTTCATGCGTGAAAAATCACGAAGCTTGTCCCCAGATAAAAGTAATCTTTGTAAACAGGAAAGCAGGAAGTAAATTTCCTGCACCAGGCTGGCGCCAGGTTTAAATATGTTTTGGAAACTTTCATTGTAAAGGAGATCCGTTTGGTGAAGGTACAGTACGTACTACACTAATGCAGCATGTATTTACGCAGTATGTATGCGCTTTTCTATTGTTCGCGCTTCAGCTTTCGTCTGGGCGGTTAAAAGATAAATCGTCGGGTCCAAAGCGAATATTTGGCACTATTAGGCGGCATCTGGTTCCCATGTTGTACTCATGTTGTGCATACATACAGTACATACATAGGTGCTGCCGACGTACAAAATTACGTACACAAGATATATGGTTGCCGATTTTCTTAGTCGTGCAGCACTATTTTGCGCAAATTTTCCGTTACCGAATGTGGACTGTGGAGTGAAGAATAGTATCGACATGAGCTAGTAGTAGATAATGCGCAATAATTTTTTATACCATCTTTTGCTGAGTAGAAAAGCGAGTGAGAAATGGTATCGCAGGCTTGATCTCATTTTATATGCAGAAAGAAGAGGTTTCGGAACGCAGGGTATTGCGGGGTAAAATCTTCTCGAATGGCAAGTCGTCTGACTAGACACCCACGCTGTGACCAAAATCAATGGGTAAACTGCACATACTCTAGGCGTTGGTTACTCGAGAAAACGACAGAATACTAGTAGGTATAGTACAATCAGCATATCCGTAGCCATTATTTATCTCCGGTTCTGATTTCTCGACACAGAGGGCACGTAAATGCATGCGGTTTTTTGTTTTCAATGCGAGCAAAAGTTATCGAGAGATTTTTAACCGCTTTGCTCTACGGTCGCTAGAACCGGAGATAAATAATGCCTGAGGTACGGATATATTGGTTGTACTATAGGTAAAATGAGAGTTTGTTTGTCCGGATTTTGCCCGCTCTATGCAACTACGTATGCAGGGTACATTTGAAAGAGGAGAGTTCAAGGAATCGATTGGTAAAATACTTGTCTCAATTGATCTTATGGTTGCTGAGATATACTAGGTATCCCGGTTTACCCCCGTGTCCGGGTTTACCCCACAGTGCCCTACTTTGTTTCCAGCGTGCCGCGTAGCAATAACTGCAAATATACGCAGCAAGCATAAAGCTCAAAGGAAGTGGAATAGGCGAAAGAGAGCGGAAAGTCGGAGCCAAACTCTGGTTCCTAAAGGAGAACAAACAGTAAAATCACGTTCAACCTGTAGTATGTGTATTCAATCTGACATACATGCATAACACACCGTACATTACATATGTACTGTACAATATTCATTTGTCCCAGAAGACTGACGAAATTAGCGAACAACGGAATTAGGAGCACAACAGAAGCAGTTTGAACAATTGGGCAGCCAGTGCGTGAGTCGAACACGCAGCGCAGCACGGGATTACGCCCCTCTATTCCATCATGTTCTGCTTTAATGGAATTATTTGCTAACTTTATGACTTTAGGCTATGTTGTATATACCGTGTACCTTATTTTTGTAGCTTTATGTACGGTAACCGTACAGTACGTATGTACGTCTTAGTTCACATACAGACGTGTGGTCCTAGTTCACATACGTACAGTACGCACACTAGTGATTATTTGTCGTACACTATCCCTAGGTAGGGTACGTATTGGTGTGGTACGTACGTACGTATGTATGTAGAACAGTTATGTACATGTCGTACCTGAAGATTTCTCCATCGGTCCTGCAAGTTGATGAGCAGCTGCTGCGGCAGCTACAACGGCGTTGCTGGCGCCCTCCGTGTTGGCATCCAGCTTCTCGGTGACCAGTGGAGCAATTGATTGCTGGACACTACAAGCAGCAGCAGCAGCAGCCGTTGTGCTGACTCCCACTTGCGAGCGCAGGCTTTCAGCCTTCTGCTTCGGCTTCGTCGCGCCAGTCGTCTTCTTCTCCGCTGCTGAAATTCTCGACTGAGAGGCGCCGGCGACTCCAGTACTCGTGCAGGCAGATTCCGAGTTTCCTTCAGATTTCTTCTTCTTCTTATCTGCTGCAGGAATGCTTGAACTGCTACTGTCAGCCGAAACTGTAACAAAGAGAAACCGATTGCAGTAATGGTAGCTAGCAAAGTGCCAATAGAGAGTAGAGTACTGTACAATTTAGATCATACGTAGTATGTACGTACGCAGTAGAACATAACTGTACATACAACAGTAGAACATACTGTAAGTGACAAAAATCCCACCTCGCTTCTGGTTAGCACCAGCTTTCTCCATGGATTTTTCTGCTCTAGTCTTCTTTGTGGACATTGTTTCAGCTGGTTTCTTCCTTTTCTTTTTTAGTTCACATTGATGTCGGTATTCTTTCTTCAAGACGATTGCTTGCTAGCTGACAGATTTATGCAGAGTGCAAGTAAAGGCATGAACTGCAGGAGCAGCGCACGCACCAAAGAAAGCAAATAATTATCATTGGCTGAAAGTTTAGGCATCCAATCAACAGAAACTCCGCCTCTTTAGAATAGTAAAGCACGAATAGGGCGCAATGCAGCAACAGAATCGAAGCCATGATCCTATATGCGACGAAATAAAAATGGCAATAGTATACATGTATTTCTTATTGCATAAAGTTAGTCACACTGTAATTTTTTAGATATGCTTTTGTTTGCTCCTTATATTTAACCCGTGCACTTAGCAGAAATGCCAACGCCTCATCTGATGCCCGAATGACACTCTTGTTCTTCGTTTGCAGTTTCCCATCAATGAACAGCCCGTTCAAAGTGCGCAACCGGCTGAAAGCGACATAAGCTTGTCCACTTGTAAAACAATGTTCCACGTTCACAATGGCGCTATCAAGACTAATTCCTTGCGATTTATGTATTGTTATCCCAAAAGCTGGCACAATTGGAAATTGTTTTCGAAGAACAAAACGACCTTTGTGCATAAACTCAGCAGTCACACGTTCCAACGGTATGGCGTAGTCACAGTTTGGGTCTTTCATGCTAAGTCCGGAATTGGCGTCTTCGAAGTGTATGCACACGTGCGTAACGACATCATCGTTGTTTTTCTTTATGGCATGCACAATTCCAAGAGATCCGTTTACTAAATTTTCCCCCAGGTTTTTTATCAACATAACCTTTGTATTGACACTAATTGTGAGCATGTTGTACAATCCACCGCAATCTCTGTCATCAGCTGGGCAATGTGACTCATCAGCAAGGTGACCAGCTGCTCTATCATTAACTGAAAAGACATTGATGGCTGGGATAGTTATGGCAGTATCCGGTAACTGTTCTTGCCTTTTGCAGTTGTATTCATCCACTTCCTTTCTTCTCGCAAACAGTCGCAAATCAACTGACATTTCGGCAAGTTCTTCTTTTGTTCTCATCCGTGATTTTAAAGTTCTCATCACTCCTCTTGCTCTCCAATTTCCAAGAGCGATGTGATTCAAAATCTTGCACCACGCAGTGTCGCCTCTTTGTCGGACATTTGTTTCTAGCACAATCGGATCCAGTTCGTCAAACAAAGGATTCTTAAAGGCCTGGCCTCCTTTGACTGGTGGAAGCTGGCAGAAATCACCACAGAACACGACGTGAAGGCCTCCGAACAAACGGTCAGTCTTGAATACTTGACAAAGACGATTGTGTATAGCTGTTAACATTTTGTCACTAACCAAGCTAACTTCGTCAACGACCAAAAACTGCTTGTCCCTTAAAGTTTTGCGAAGAATGGCCACGGCTTTTTCGGGTATTGGTGAAGTTATTGCGCTGGAGGAGCGAATATCACTCTTTCTTTGCACCATAAGTCGAAAGACGGAGTGAAGTGTCTGTCCATCGATATTTTTCGCTGCTAACCCTGACAGAGCAGCAACAATCACGGGATCATGTCCAGTGTATTTGCAGCGACACAATCGCAACCAGTCAATTAAAGCACGCAAGACATAGCTTTTACCAGTGCCAGCACGTCCAGTCAAAAACAGTTTTATCTGCTCTTTATCGGCGTATAATTTTTTGTGAACGTATTTCAGTACCTGTTTCTGATCGGCAGTCATATTTGCAATGGAATTGGCAAGCGAATTCTCACTGACAGAATTTTGTGTAAAGTTTTGCCACTGTCTGTCAGTACTTCCTGACATCACCTCCATATCCAAAGCAGTAGCTGGGTCATACGCATCGTCAACTTCCATTGCAGAAAATTCCGAATTTGTCATGGGTTCGTGTGCACGTTTGACAGTCTCATCACCATCGACTTGTTCGTCGTCTCCTTCTTCAGTGTTCAACTGCTCAGCCAAAGCGACAGTTGTTCTGAGACGACTGCATGCCTCGACAATTTCATCAATGTATGTTTCACTCTGCAAACAGTTTTGCTGTAGCAGGTGTCCTTGTTCTAAGAATGCTTGTTGGGCATCTTGAAAATCACCAATAAGGTCATGTTCAGTACGGTGTGGCAAGTACTGTAGCAGCAAGCTGTAGTAGTAATCATCAGAATGCACAGTCAGGTAGGTACTGCGTATGCATGCAAATTGCTGTCGCTTTCTTAGGTAACCGTTTCCGTTCAGTAATTGCAAGCCTGTGGGAGATTGCCCAGACGACTTAACGTACCACTGCATAAACTCAAAATAACACAAATGTTCCAGTTCTTTGGGCCGACTGCGATAATCGTCAAGAGTTGATTGTTCAAACAAATCAGTGCAATCATCTTCCATTTGTGAAATTTCTTGTGTTTTCTTTAGCCTTTTCCAATGTTTGTCTTCAGGTAGTGTACAGATTTTTAGTACTGTCCTCGAGCTGTATATTAGCGGAAGATGGCAAATTCGAAACGCCGCTTCTTGCGCACTCATTTGTCGCGTTTTCAGTACGGTCATTCCCAGCTTCTGCATCTTTCCCCTTTGAGAGAGCCGACCATCCATGTTTATTTCGTGCAGGCATTTTTTTACTTCTTCTGACAGTTCAGTAGGTTCAGCTTTCATGGCATACTTTGTCACGTAGTAGGCCAGACCTTCAGTAGAATTTACCAGCTGAATGTCCTGGTTTGCCTTCCACTTTCTCATGAGAGTCGGATTGTAAGGATTAACAAACGCATCTTCGTCTCCTCGTTCCGTTTCGTAGAAATTTCCCTTCCCCTTGATACGATCACAGTCATACAGAATGCGTGTGTGCGTGCATTTTCGTCGAGGAAAGAAAAAGCGACACTTTCCGTTGCTTTTTTGGCATGATTTTGTGTGATGGTGAGTTTGACGAGTTTTGACCAAGCGGAAAAAGTCTGGATCATCTGACTCATTGGGAAGCTTGGTACATATCACTTTGTTAATGTAGGCAACGATGTCCTGATGTGAGCTGCCTTTTGCGATGGAGGGACAATCTGAAATCCACAAGAACAGGTGAAAGTGAACGCTGCCTCTGTTTTGGAATTCAACTCTGGCATGGTAATCTGTGACAGTACCAAGCACTTTTGAGGACTTGATGAATTGCAGAAGCTCCCGAAATTTTTTGTCAGCATAGAGTGCAACTATGACAGGATTTTTCTTGACTGCATCTTCCATGTTTGTGAAAGATTCACCCAAATCAAACTGCAAGTTTTCTTTCATTTCTGGCCAACCCAAATCGTCCACAGAAAATGTAAGAAACAAATCTGGTGGACCAATGCATCGAATTTTAGCCAGCAGCTTGAACAGCTCATCTTTCCAGTAGGCACATGTTCCTCTGATCGATTTCATCCACATGAATGAATTGGCAGCAAGATCTGGATTTGATTGAATATTGCGTATGTCCTTTGCAGCCAATTTTGAACTGCTGGCAGTTTGTTGGTCTCCAACTCCACTGCTTATGTTGTCTCTGCGAACTCTCATGTAATGGCCTATCAATGACTGCAGTGCTTGTTTTTCATACACATTACAAGAGTCTATCAAGTACGGTATATCCAGTCTGAAACGAGAGTCACGATTCAGAAGCCTTGATTGAATGTACTGCAGCAACTGAATGGGAACAGGTCGTTGCATGTCAAAATGAAACCTACCAATAGGAAATAACCACGGGAACGCTAACGCTTCTGCGTCTGCTGTGTCATGAAACGACAGAGGTGGTCCAGTGCTTCTTGGAAACAGCACTTTTCCATATTGCTTCGCGAATTCTTGAACGCTGATGTTCGGAAAATCGTAATCGACTGGTATTATGCCTGTTTCTGTAATATCTTCCATAATACTCGCAACATCTGCTTCGCTCACCGTCAAGTTATCCCACCTAATTTCAATTGCGCTGTATAGAGGATTGTGCTGTTTCAACCATAGCAGAGCAGCATAAACAGCGGCAGGTCTCACAAAACTCGTGTATGAGCCAGACACGCAAACCACACCAGCAGTTTCAGAGTTTGGCGGCAAAATTCTCAGAACTTCAGTCGGTTCATTTGGAAAGTGCACAGCTAGACCCTTTTGTGCATATTGCTTTCCTGGTTGCAATTTCAGCAATGTCATATAGGTCTGAACCCTGCAAACAAACCGGCGCTCCAGAAATGTCAGCTTCTTCAAAACAGCAGGAATCTCGTCTACCTGCAAATTGTTTTGTGTGCATCGTGGAGGCATCTTATTTCTCTGTAGCATCAGTTTGCAGGATCCACACACGTCAGAGCCAGTGGGGTACTGTAGTTTCTCCGTAGTGTCATTCACGACTATAAGTTTTTTCACCTGGTCCGAGAACAATACTTTATGACAGCAGCAACAGGTTGCATCACATACATAACTCACTTTTCTGTCATATGTGCTGTTGGGTTGCATAATTAGTGCTTGCTGCATTACCAATTCAATCACACCTGCAATGCGGTCACATTGCTTGCTTTTATTTTCGAGTTTCACCGCACGACGTTTCGCGCGAGCTGTGCGTTGCTGCTGTCGAATATTGCATTGCAGTTTTGTATTGTGCATAATTTTTGCTCGTGCCCGTGCTTTTTCATTTCGCAGTTTTGCTCGAAGTTCAGCCTTGCTCATTTTAGCTCTTTGCCTTGCTTTCTCATTTCGACTTTTTTCTTGAAGTTCAGACTTGTCCATTCGAGCTCTTTGCATTGCTTTCTCGCTTCGAATTTTTTCTTGAAGTTCAGACTTGTTCTTTTTAGCTCTTTCTCTTGCTTTCTCGATTCGCCTTTTTTCTTGAAGTTCAGACTTGTTCTTTTTAGCTCTTTCTCTTGCTTTCTCGATTCGCCTTTTTTCTTGAAGTTCAGACTTGTTCTTTTTAGCTCTTTCTCTTGCTTTCTCACATCGCCTTTTTTCTTGAAGCTCGGACTTATTCATTTTGGCTCTTTGTTTTTGTTTCGCATTTCGCATTTTTGTTCGTTGCTCATCTGTGTCAGTATTGGCTCTTCGTTTCTCATTTTCAGGTCGCATTTTTTCTCGTAGTTCATATTTGATTATGTTGGCCTTCTGCTTCGGTTTTGTTAGTCGGCTTCGACGTGTTTGCTCCTCTTCTGTCAGCTTCTGAATGTTGACGGCGGTCCTGGTCACACCAACAGTGGGTGCTGTCGATTCATCAACTAGTGGACTTTCAGTACTTTTTCGCTTTCTAGTTCTAGTGGCTGGACCAGGATTAACTTCTATGTCTCCGCTTAGCATCAGTAGCAGCAAAATCAGTACTCTTGACCTTGAGGAAGAATGTTTAGAGCTAAACTTGTCGTCCAAGAAAAGCCACCGGTATGTAGCAAGAGCAGGAATGTTGAGGATGGACATATAGTAGAGTGTCTTTGACAGTTAACGATAAAAAATGCCAACCAATATCTCTCGATGTGAACAACTCATCCGCAGGAGAGGAAGACTGTGATAAAAGGCTAATACAGCCAATTACTACAACGAAACGGTTACAGTAGTCACTACTCATGGTTTAAGCGAAAACAATGAACTTCGAGCAAAACTATGAAAGCACGACCACAGTTATATGCGTTTGATTTGGATTTGTTATTATTTCTTCACATTTACGCTTTACCGCTTCGTAGCTGTACCTATGTAGCCCACCTAGCAAGCAATCATGCCTGCCTATAGCAAGAATATATAACATTAAGGAGGAGGCATAGGCAAACAGTGTAATGAGGCAGAAGCGGAAGTCTGTATGGTCGCTGGTCGTACTGTATTTTTTTTAAACAATATCGTGTATTCACCATATGCAATAAGAGCCAGTGTTTGCTTGCGGCGAGGCGACTCCTAACCTTGACTTTCAGTGCAACTTTTGATCGGTAGTCGACGCGAATGTAGGCACGGAAACAAACAAACAAACAAACAAACAAACAAACAAACAAACAAACGAGCAAGAAAAACGACCGCGCCGACCTTCACGTTGACTACCGATCAAAAGTTGCACTGAAAATCAAGGTTAATTCAGAGGGGTCGCCCCGCGACCAAACACTGGCTCTTATTGCATTATGGTCAATATAAGAAACTACTTGGTTGCCGGCCTTTCTTCCGCCTCATTATACTGTATGCAATATATTCCTCCTCCTTATAGTATTATATATTCCTGCTTACAGCCACAACTGTTGATCTTCACAGCAGGGGAAGCAAAACGGCTGGTGTATGAAGCTTATCATGTAGGCTATTTGGTACATTCTATGTATTTGTATACAATACATACGAAATATTTTCCTTTATCGTTCCAGCAAGCAGGAAATGAATAAATCATGAGCAGGCGCCAGCCTATTGTGCTTGTTGCACTGCTTTACGCTTGATTCGCTCCCCATTGCATGTTTCCTGTTCAGTTGCGCATACTGTAAAGCTTGAAATTTTCGGATGTACCTAATTTTTGGACTTAAGACAGAGCATTCTCTGTCCAAAATTTAAGTTGTCCGAATTTTGCAGCCAAGAGCAGTGCGTCCGAAAATTGGATTGTCCGAAGCCAGTTACCACCCTGCTGCCAGAAATTTAAGTGCGTCCGAAAATTTCTAGCTTTACAGTTGCGTTCAGCTGTGTTTCGTTTTATTGTTGCTTGCGCTTTAGCGTTCGTACGTACATACTCCATTCGGATCATAAAGGCGAGACTGAATGCTAAAAACACAGTGCGGTTGAGCAGATCACTTTTCACAAACTGAGTAATACGAAAATAAGACTAGACCGCAGACCTATGAGTTGATCACGTCATTACTGAATAGAAAAACGCACGGTAAGGCTAAAGCTTTACAACACCGGCCCAGGCATCCATGAAAGATCTTGTACACGACTGCCAATACTCTGAAATGCGGCTGTGGGTTGATTTGATACGTAGTTGTATATTCAGTGCATACACATACAGTACTGATGTTTGGGGTGGAAAGAGAGACCGACCGACCGACAGACAGACAGACATTCAGGTCTGACTGTGGTGAGCTCTTTTCCTCACTGCTATCTTGAATGGGGGCGGCGTCTGCGCGCGCCCCCAAAAATGCGTACGTACCGTTTATTGGTCAAGAAACAGTGAATATGCTGCTTCATTCATTCCCCTGTAGCAGAAAAGCAGGCCGTGCCTTGCACCAGTCAAAAAATTTCTGATGCTTTTTGAAGCTTCGTTCCACTTGCCGCTCGGCTCCGTCTGTCTGCATTCTAGCCATTCTCCTCCTCCCTAGTCATGTACCGTATTTTTGGGTGTATACTGTATAGCCCCAGGTAGGCTAGGTACCTTCCAGTACATGGGGGTTCTACACCAGGGGGGATATACGCTGGGCAAAATTTATGTTTTGCCAATCGGGGGTTATACACTGGGGGGATATACATGGGGGATATACACCCAAAAATACGGTACGTAATCCATACAGCAGCACTACGCACGCACTACCACATGATCAAAAAACGCTGTGCTTGCCGCCGAGCGGTAGGAGTTGAATCATAGACAACCGCTTTGCTTTACAGGACAAAATACACGCATCTTGAGATTGCATTGGTTGGTACCTAACATGTGAATGTGTTTCAACTCAACATTCGCCATTCGTGCCTGTGACTCTGTTCCAACATTCGTTTGCTTTGTGCTGCAGATTTTCAGCGTTCGTTACACTTGCTTACTACTCCACTTTGTTGCATAGTAAACGCCTCACTGGTTTTCTTTCTACGAAGATTGAGGAGAAATACTTTTACCAGTACCTACTACCTACCTATATAGTTTGAAAGCAACGGCCAGGAAGAAGGAGTACTACTGTACACTTATACCGAAACAATGCCGAGATTACGACAGGTGCGAAAAAGTACATATGGACGTATGACGATAGCCAGGCACTAAAAAAAGCGGAAAGAATTTGTCGTATTATGTACGCACGTACATACAGTATGTCATGTATGATCGAATGGGAATCGAACCCGCTCCGCTACCACCGGTCGCAGCTGTTGACTTCGGCACCCGGCCACCTGCCAGTCTAACCTGAGGCAGTGGAGATTCGATCCCGCTCGCTCACTGCTGGATTTTAGGAACATGACCACGTGCCGAGCCGGCATTTAGGACAAACGTACAGTACGTACAGGGTGTTTTATTTCTCCTCGTGGATTTTGATTGCCAATTTTGCCAGGTTACCCTGCACCGATTTCGCTCACATTTTGCTCACATATTCCCGAGCATTTACCATTTACTTGGTAAAAATTTCGAGTTAGAATGCTTTACTGGTAGTGAGAAACACAGCACAGACCACGAAATCACAATTTTCACCATAATTTTTGACTACTGCTACAATTCTTCCTTCAAAATTTCGAAAAACATGACAAGTGGCACTTCTGCAATTTTTCCAAATGGTAAACGGCTTTGGTGGATTGTCCTTTTAGACCTTTTTTCCTCTCTGCACCCCAGAAAGATTTCGGCAGTCATCAAATCTGATGATAAGGGCTCATCAGCTGACGATGGTAGCACTGATCGCAGCATACTCAAATGCATACTCCTTCGTGGATTTTTCTAAGATCTGACTGGTACGTATACCAAAAGATAGATCTCACTCTACGCTCGATACGACTTTTTTTAGATTTTTAAAATTCGCTTTGGTTCTCGAGTTATGAGCTGTCAAATTTGGCTGTTTTTGTTTCCTCTAGCAATACTTAAGGCGCTGAAGACAGCTGAAATGAGTGTTTGCCGCACTGTAGAGGCCTCATATAGCATACCATTCGATTCGTCTTCAAAAGATCTATCGATTGCTGCCCACTGCGACATGCTCATGCCTGATTCACTTATTAAAAATGCATTCACATTGATGAAAGTCGCAAAAAGGTGTTATTTTCTTCAGTTTGGCGATTTGTAGGCATGTGACATACCATTCGATTTGTCTTTGCAAGATCTATCAGTTGGGAATAATTTCTACATGCTTGTATCCAATATGCCTGATTCACATAGTTCAAATGTATTCACATTGGCACAAAAGAAAACAAAAATTGGCTAATGTAGTCACGTACTATTCAATTCATCTTGACAAGGTCTACCTATTTCTTGCATTTCTTTCTAACCACCTCCTTGCTCATACCTGATTCACATAGTCTAGTCAAATTCACATAGGCTCAATTCCACTCAAAAACAAAGAAATGCCATGTGTAATTATGATGTATCTCGAAGTTCCACTAGCGCATCTCGTCAACTCGAGCTCGGTTTTTTTAAAGAATTGCATTGCATGTGTTATGCACATTCACATACTCAATCTCCTCTAAAAAACATAAAAAATGTTCTATGTAATGTATGATGTATCTCGAGGTTCCACTAGCACATCTCGTCAACTCGAGCTCGGTTTTTCAAAGATTTGTATGCATTCGTTATGCACATTCACATAAGGCTCAATTCCTCTCAAAACATAAAAATGTCCCAGGTAGGCAGGCCTATATCCCTAATGTACATATATTGTATCTCGAGGTTCCACTAGCACATCTCGTCAACTCAAGCTCAGTTTTTTAAAAGATTTGTATGCATGTGTTAAAACAGATGTATCGATTGGGAACAATTTTGACTTGCTTGTATCCTATATGCTTCTCACATTTCAAGTAGACGTGGCAGGAACCAGTGGAGAAGTGCTCCTAAGGAGCACGAAGGAAGTGAGCGAGAGGCTCACTAGCCTGCAAATGCTTTGGGACCATTTACATTTTACGTGGACACAGGGAGAGGGGGGTCCCCCCCTCCCACCCGAGCCTCATGTCCACGTGGATCCACGGTGGGGGGGGGGGGGGGGGGGGTAGGGCGCGCCATGCACATGAGCAATGTCCACGGTCAGTGGTGATATTTTTGCACTGCAGGCATGTAATCGGCGGTTTATTTTTGTACTCAGTAAAATGGTTGTACAGTTTTCAGTGTTGCATCAATATCTGTCTGTACCTTTATAGCATTCAACAATACATAAATGATCTTCATATACACCCAGATGTCTACGTGGACAGGGGGGGGGGGGGGGGGGGGTCGTGGAAATTGCTGAAATCCACGTGGTGTCCACGGTCAGGGGGGAGGGGGGGGGGGGGGGTGGTACCCCCCCAAAATTGGTCAGCCTCTGTCCACGTAAAATGTACTCAGGTTCCACTAGCACATCTCGTCAACTCGAGCTCGGTTTTTCAAAGATTTGTATTCATTTGTTATTCACATTCACATAATGCTCAATTCCTCTCAAAACATAAAAATGTCCCAGGTAGGCAGGCCTATATCCCTAATGTACAGGGTGTCCCATTTGGATATGAAATGTCGTTTGGGGTTATAACTTGGGAACCACTAGAGTTAAGACGCTGAAATTTTTCCTGCAGATACCCAAGAATATGTATAACCTTGTGTAACAATTTCATCCCAAAACTCCAATCTGAACATAAGATATTGGTAGCTCAAGTTTCGACCATGAAAATCAAAAGTTCTTGAATCGCAAGTCTGCTGTTCACAGGCGAATTTTTGTGGCATCTTCAACATAATGTCATGCAATGTGTGGGAACACACCACGAATATTATTTTACAGTTCTGGGGAATCTTCAGCTTACTAGAACATGGTAGCTTGTTCGGGAGAAAATCCCCCAGGAAAAGTTGCGGAGTCAGATAGAGCGAGCAGTACTGGCTACTGCTGGTTTGGTTTTGTCTGAGTTGAGTGTTGATGAAGTGAACCGATATGTGCATGCAGCAAGTCAGAAAAGAAAAATGTCTCCTCTGGGATTCCTGTTGCCCTGTCAAACAGATCCCACGTATTTAGCGCAATGATGAGAATGTCACAAAAATTCGTTTGAGCACAAGACTTGCGATTCAAAAACTTTTGATTTTCGTGGTCGAATCTTGAGCTACCAATATCTTACGTTCAGATTGGAGTTTTGGGACGAAAATTTTACACAAGGTTATACATATTCTTGGGTATCTGCAGGAAAAATTTCAGCGTCTTAACTCTAGTGGTTCCCAAGTTATAACCCCAAACGACATTTCATATCCAAATGGGACACCCTGTACGTATATTGTATCTCGAGGTTCCACTAGCACATCTCGTCAACTCGAGCTCAGTTTTTTAAAAGATTTGTATGCATGTGTCAAAACAAGATGTATCGATTGGGAACAATTTTGACTTGCTTGTATCCTATATGCTTCTCACATTTCAAGTAGACGTGGCAGGAACCAGTGGAGAAGTGCTCCTAAGGAGCACGAAGGAAGTGAGCGAGAGGCTCACTAGCCTGCAGATGCTTATGGGGTTGACGGCGCAGAAACCAGAAGGTTCCAACCGCCCATCGCTGCCAAAACTTGCTACCCCTCCGAGTTGACAGCCTCTCGCACAATCTGCTGCTGTCCGACTGGTGCGGGCATACTTTTGCCCATTCCTAATCATGGCAAACAAAACTCTTCAATGACCTTTGTTGCCTCTCGCCTGCTTCTGTATGCCTGATCACATGCAAAACGCTGGATCCAAGCCATAATATTTGGTCATCTTAACTAGGTAATATATGTATGTAAAGATGTACATGCTGGTACATAATATGGTGCAACAAAACACCTTGAGCATTAGTTCAAAGACAAAAAAATTTGATGTTTCCTCAAATAAAGTAGAACATACATACTTACATACCAGTAAAGATTTCATGTCTTATAGCTTTTCCTGTTTATCCTGAACAACAGCAAGTGATAACTTCAGCTGAATGAAACTATGATTCCAAAGCCGATATTTTGAATCGAGAAGATCGAACCCTGGTGGACCTCTCACCTTTCTATTTGGCAAGAAACGTGTGAAACGGCTGGTCATATTGGAAGCCATTATTGAATGGGTACGTACTACATGCAAATGCACATGCGAGAAAGAATAAACATACATGATACATATGCACATACTTATTCATAACGCTGCATGGATCAGGCATACAGAAGCAGGCGAGAGGCAACAAAGGTCATTGAAGAGTTTTGTTTGCCATGATTAGGAATGGGCAAAAGTATGCCCGCACCAGTCGGACAGCAGCAGATTGTGCGAGAGGCTGTCAACTCGGAGGGGTAGCAAGTTTTGGCAGCGATGGGCGGTTGGAACCTTCTGGTTTCTGCGCCGTCAACCCCATAAGCATCTGCAGGCTAGTGAGCCTCTCGCTCACTTCCTTCGTGCTCCTTAGGAGCACTTCTCCACTGGTTCTGCACTGCAGTGATGTGATCGTTTGCTAATTTCTTGAATGCAAGCATGAAGCAACAAGCGTAGGACTAGTCCTATCAGTCACAGCTGCAGCAAAAGTGCAAGATTAACTGGTCATAATCTTTGCATTGATAAAGAACTTGAGACTGTCGTAGGCAGTAGTTAAGGCGTAGGTGTCAGATTTACACGCACATACGGTATTAAAAACGTATACACTACAGTAGTGATGTCAACTTGGGTATTTTTCGAACAGGTAAAGTACGGGTAAAATTACCCAGCAACGCATCAGCTCAGGTAAAGTCAGGTAACTTTACCCAGCACAAGCCCATCCAGGTAAAGTAAACTGCATCTGAGAAAGTTACCCAGGTAAAATCGCACCAGAATTTTCCCATATTTTATGCACATACAGTCAAAATAAATGCCATAACTAGGTGGCTACCATTGGTACAAATGAAATTTATGCACCACTGCACCGTTCTGAAGGTGTCAGTAACTGCTTTATATTCCTACACCACACCAAAAGTTACATCTTGAAAGATGTCTTGCTAGGAAACTGCACTATTTCTTGACATGAGCTTTCTTCTACATGCTTTTACCCGGGTAAATTACCCAGGTAAGTACTGAAGAACAGGCAGACTTTTACCCAGGTAAGTACTACATACTTACCTGGATGACCTTCGATTTTACCTGGTAAGACCATTTCAGCTCTGGGTAAAAGTAAAGCTGGGTAAACGTTTTTCGCTCTAGGTAAAGTAAAGTTAAGTTACCCAGTCAAAAATCGACCAGGTAACCCAGGTAAAGTTACCCAGAATTTTACTCT
The DNA here is from genome assembly GCA_030247985.1 of Epsilonema sp. ZAB3_2. NCBI lineage: Eukaryota > Metazoa > Nematoda > Chromadorea > Desmodorida > Epsilonematidae > Epsilonema > Epsilonema sp. ZAB3_2. The sequence continues at coordinate 41,744 of JASAMW010004695.1, forward strand.
GACATCACTACACTACAGTACCTTCGTACCTCACCTATCTACTGGATTCAGGGCACTCGGAAAGAGCCGCAATTTTACCAGCTTCTATTGCATGGTAACAGTACATACTACATAGGTAGGTATATTTTAGGTGATTTTTTCTAAGATGTTGGTGCTGATGTGTACATTGTATTGAATGAAATATCAGTACAGGAGTACAAGTTGGGTTGCGCTGGTTTTGTGTACATACTGTACATATGCATACGACATTGTGACGTGCGTGAGCGCCGGTGATTTTGCTATTGTTCATCTTGGCCAATTATGTACCATTAGCGATAGTACATACATAACATCAAGCGGCAAATACCAATACAGTGTACGAACATACGCTACAGCATGCTCAAAATTTACAGGAAGCAGCAAACATCTTGATGGGTCGCTTGGCAAAGACTTTTCGATCCGCTTCGCTCAAAAGTTCGTCCATCTGATCCAGTCGATCGTGCATCGGCGTGAATTTGGTTTCCGGGATTACCAGATATCCCCCGACAACTGATAGAAAGCACAGCAGGACCATAGTGACGCCCATAATCACGCTATGGGCAGGAGAGTGAAATGAAACAGTATTTGCGATTTCCCTCTCAGTGAAAAAGACGACCAAAAAATCGCCCAGAAGCTGAAAGCTGGATATGACGCCGTACGCGATCCCTATATCAAATAAACAGCATAACGGTACTCTCTTCAACTCTGTCTCTGTAATGTACAGACTGTTTACTATGATTATGCAAGCTCCAAAGTGCTAATGACTTTTGTATTAACGCACGGATTTCAACCAAAATTTTTTTATTAGAATCCTGAATATTTAGGAAACAAGCATGCAAAATTTCATGACTGAGTCTAAAGTACGAAGGGAATTATGAAGCCTCAAATATTGGGGTCAAAATCGGCAGTGGCGTGAAAAGCGCTCGATTTTCGAAGTCCACGTGGGAGAAGGTGTGCTGTTCCTCTTCATTCAAGCATCCGTTCGGATCTTCTGCAGCTTACAATGCCTAAACATTGAGGGAACATTGTCGGCATCCCTATGAACATGCTTGAAAAGGAGTCTTTCCAGAGTTTTGAAGATGGTTGCACAGGTGCTGGAGAACGGAAGCGGAGACATCGAAAAATAGGACCTGAAAAGGCGTCGCTTGTTTCTTCGTTAATAGTGCATGTATGTACATTATGAAATTTTGCATGCTTGTTTCCTAAATTTTCAGGATTCTAATAAAAAATTTTTGGTTGAAATCGGTGCATTAATACAGAAGTTATTAGCATTTTAGAGGTTGCATATCATAGTAAACAGCCGGTACATACTTACTGTATGTATGTACACACTCTACATAATTATGCACACACATAGATAGATACTTTACAGTGCCAAACAAAGAAAAGGGTCAATTGGGCAAAAAATTACCTCGGATAGGAGTTGCGTAGGCCTCCATCATGCATGACTTGACCAACCGACATCCAGCCACCGCTTGCGCAAAGGCCAGCGTTTAAGAGGGCGAACCAGCGAAAGGCAGTATTGCTCAAGTAGCCGAAGAAGTGAAAGGCGGCCAGGCATAGCGTGTTCACCAGAGCCGCGCCCATGAAAACCAGGAAGACGAAGCGCCGACCGAACCAAGGAAACTTCCAGTCGGACAGAACGACGAAGAACGGGACCCAGAGACGAACGAGACCGTAGAGGGCGACATTAACGAAGGGATCGCCGGCCGTGGGACCGGTGTTGCGAATGTAGGCGTTGCTGACCAGGCTCCTGGTGACCATGGCGATGGCTAAGACCAGGGTCAGACGGGCTCGACGCCATCCCCTCACCAGCTCCAACACCGTGGGGAAGCGAGGAGCCGGAGGGTCGGAGAATCGCGTCCGGATCGACTCCAGCTGCCTCTCCTCCACCTCCAAACGACGACCATTCCAGCGCTCGCTGGCCAAATCACTGTAAAACACAGGAAGCAAAGAGTGTACTGTACGCGCACGCTGGTTTGGTTGGTACATGCGTTACAGGGTGTCTCATAATAAACCGTCAACCTTTCCGTGCATGTAACTCTGGATTGGAACCACACCTTAGATTTTCATGCGGTTTCTTTTATTTTGTAGGCAAGGCTTCAGCTTAGATGTGTACAAAATTTTAGCTTCATAGGCCCTCAGCCTACATTAAAACGTAACGTACATACACGTACCTAGATAGATACTGTGCCTGTGTTTGATTATAAGTATACATATTTGGTCGGCGTGTGTGCATGCGTACCTTTATAGCTATCGAAAGTCAAATATCAAAAGATATGCCGGTGAGCGGTATCACCAGTTTCTGCGTGCTTGGCGTGGTAGGTACTTACTTACCTGCTCTACCATGGCTGGTGGAATTTTGCAAGGCTAACGTTCTGTATTGGATGCGACAGTGCTTGTCAGAAACGTTCTGCCGAAGAATTTTGTGTACTTGCCGTGCCACGTGTCTACTTGGTTCGACTTGGGATTTAATGTCGTGCTGTTACCTTTTTTACCCTTTTTATTCAATTCTTGAGAATGTCGGGTCGGGTCGGGTCATCTACATAGCTGCACAACTGTTCCATCGTGGATTAGTGTCGATTGATGACCTGAATACCTATGGTATCAGTGAGCTCTTTGTCTTGCAAGAAATCCAGCGAGTTGCCATGAGCGCCAAGCGAAAAGTCAATCGAATTCCTCCCTCGTATGTCGAAATGGAACCAAACCGAAGTGATCGAACCGAACCGAACCGTAGCAGTCAACCGAAACCGAAGAAAACCGAAACCGATAACTGTAGCGTATGTAGGGTTCAACTTGATTGCTTGGGAGAATGTTCAAAGTGACAGGGCTAGTCGAGCTCGAGATGTCCTTTTGGAACTTGAGAAACGGTTGGAAGAATCGAGAGCAAGAAATATGGAGTTTGTGAAGCAAACGCTTTTTGAACATATTGCTTCAAGTAAACGGAATCATGGCGATATTGGGCCAATGTCAAACCATGATGATAAGATGGGGAAGAAGGACAGTCAGATAGGTGTTTGTGACATTGTTGAGCGTAAAGCAGAACTTGAAACTGAGGTGGTGAAGGGTACAGAATCGTACCGAACCGAACCGACTCTTCCAGAGAGGGATATAGTCACCAAACCTCCGGAGATGCTGACACCGAAAAGTGTCACCGAAATACCGAAGAAGTCATCATCTACTGCTGAGTGCCCAGCCAGAGAAACGAGGTCTAGTTTGACAATGAGCTGCGACAACCGAACCGAAGTGCGTGTGAAACTGCAACCGAACCGATTACCGACACCGACTCATGCAGCGAAACCGAAACCGAAACGAAGGGCAGCTCATGTCAACAGGATTTCCAGTACTCGAATTAGGGTTAAAACAGTGATGGGTGTTCGAAGAGCTGTGGGAAAAGATATGAAGCTTGATGTGACACATGCACGAGGCGATGACGGCATTGAGGGTTGCACTGTGGCGTGGCAAAGGCGTAAGAAGCATGATGTCACAATTTCCCATTCGATGGACAGGCAGGCAGGTGTCAAATTATGGTTAGCATGGGATACTGAAATAACCTGAGCTTGATGGTAGCACTCAGCTTGACTACTGTATGTTGGACCGGACTTCTCTTCTCACATCTTGACAGTTTTCCAGGGGAGGTCCATATGGAGTGTTTGTTCATCTCAGTTGTCTCAGAGTCGTTCATCTTGTAGTTTCGTAGTAGTGAGCTTTGAGATGAGATCTTTGATAGTATGTATATGACTCCTCTCCCACGAGGCCAACAAAATGACCTCTGCCATTTCATCTTTCAAGTTCGATGCATGGTCTGATCTGAATGGTCAATGGTTGGCTGGAGTTGGATCAATCTGTTCAATGGTGTTGGGAATGGGAGCAATCTGTTCGTTCAATGGTGTTTGGGTATCCAGCATGTATGTCAAAGTCAACGTATGAAAATTAGGTTCTGTGATCCATGATATTTAGCGCTTACAGTAGTTAGCTACAGTGTATGTATGTGCGTGAGACTCTTGGTCAGTGGGAGTGTCACGGATGTGAGTGTATTTAATTTAGCTATTTCCTGTCTAGTGGCGTGATCTTTATCTGTCTGTCATTCTTTCTCTTTCCTTGTATCGTGACCGGTTGGGCCTGGCAATACAGCACCTTTCCACTGCGTCTCTCACACTCAGCCTCAAGGTGCTATTGCTACTTTGTCTCCTGGTGCTACGAACATTGCACAATGCTTGGAGAGCAATATCTGCTATTCCCATCGATTTGACTGCAGCCTACTATTTCACCAGCAATATCTCCTCAAGACTATTTACGAAATCCATCAACGATTCTCAACCTAATTGTACGGGTGGCCGCGTCTTTCTGGATAGAGACATTCATCGTTTAAAGCTGGGCAATCAAATGTTTGCTTTCGCCTCTATGTACGGTATAGCAAGTCGACATGGCATGACTCTGGTTCAAGCTGACAATACTGAGGAACCCTCCGCGCTCAACTCATGTTTCTTCCACCACAATAGTCAACTAAAAAGAGTGAAAGCGCGTCCAAAATATCAGTGGAAGTCGGACAGGTATGACGCTTCTTGGCAGGATATACCATGCACAGAAGATGTGATGGTGGTTGGATGGCTGCAGAGTTGGAGATATTTCAACTCGGAGGACCCGATTCATGGTGACAACAATAGCGCGAATAACCGTGTCGATGCTGCTGAAAAACATAGGGTGAATTAGTAGTAGTAGAGTAGAATTAGTAGTAGAATTTTAGTAGAATTTTAGCTTCGTAGGCCCAGTGGAAGGTGCTCAAACACCTTCTTTCTCCGGCGGTCAAAAACGAGGGCTTTCTAACTGGTAGTGCCGATTTAGGAGTCTTTTGTGCATGGGTCCAAGATAAATTAGTCTCGTAATGAAAAAAGAGGTCCCAAAATGCTAGGAAATGTGCATCTCATGCATTATCCCCAGTGCCACCATAGCAAACGCATTGAACTGGGTATCTTGAAAATTAAGACCGAGATTTTCTCCATACTGAAGAAAAACGTCGATTTTGAGCTTCAAGATTCTAACCGTCGCAACTTCCGAAGTATGTGGAGAAAATAGTTGAAATTTTGTAGACATCTAAGTTGAAGCCTTGGCTACTAAATACAAAAACCGCATGAAAATCTAACGTGTGGTTCCAGAGTTACATGCACGGAAAATTGTTCGGTTTATTTTGAGACACTCTGTATGTAGTGTACTATCGTGTCGGTGTCAGTAGTATAGTACATACCGTACAGTAAACACAACGTCTAATGTGGTACCGGCTAGGTGTGCGTAGCAGCTGGTGTGAACTGCATACTATGTGTACAGTACAGTACATACAGTCTACATATTTACAGTGTACCAGTGGCCCGTTACAGCTTCGCAGTAAAATCCTTTTGCAGATCTGGCAACCCTTTTGCAAAATCTGGCAACCCTTTTGCAGATCTGGCAACCCTGTTGTAGATCGTGATCTGTCAACATATTATTCATCTGGCAACCATTGTGGGCAGTTGGCAAAAAGTAGTGTATCTGGCAACCCTATCGCAGAGTTGGCAACCCTATGGCAGATCTGGCAACCCTTCTCCCTCATAGATCTGACAACCCTTTTGCGCATTTAGCAATCTGGCAACCCTTTTGCGCATCTAGCAATCTGGCAACCCTTTTGCAGATCTGGCAACCCATTAGCGCATCTCGCGTTTTAGTCTCGTGTGCACTTTCGGGCGTAACCATTTGCAAACGCTG
>JASAMW010004695.1:50000-56696 GCA_030247985.1 Epsilonema sp. ZAB3_2
CGATTCGTGCAGTTATTTCGAACGAGGCATGCGTAGCCTCCAGCAGCCACGCCTTCTTCTGAGTCATAGTGAGTGCGCATGTAGCTGGTGTTATAATTGGAGCAGCTGTACAGCGGAAGAATTTGCCCGAAATTGTTGAAAGCGAACAGGCCAGCGGCGATGATCGCAGCGTACTGTATGACGAAACAGGTGTACAGCTGGTATCGGCCGAATGTGCCTACAGCTGCCAGAGCCTCTGCGGATGTGGCGAATATTTTCTCGCGAGCAGCTTTCTTTTTGATCACAATTGGAGGTGATGATGATGCTGTGTTGCCATCGTCGTTAGGACGAGCCGTCGACCCTGACGGTTTGATTACGGCGTTTACGTGACGTGAAAGCGACGATTTTGGGTCGTTTGTAAGCAGTGATTCGTCGTTGTCGGAGGCAAAACTGTTTTCGTCGCTCGGCGGTAAAACCCGGACTTCGGGTATTGGGTCTCGATTGTTTTTCTCACTATCCATCGGTGGTAAATGCATGCGCACTCTTTTCACAGGTGTGCGTTGAGCAGCAGTACAATAGGGTCGTGGACAGCCGATCGCATACTGCTTGGACGAGGGGCGGCAGCAGCATTAGCCTCTGCGCTCGATACAGACGACATTTCTATGTGCGATATTAAAGTCAAGGGGTGCCCTAACATCGCCTTGGAATTTCAAATTCAAACCCATCCTATCAGAAACTATATTTTTATTCGAGGCTTTTGCAAAAAACCGCTTTTCAAAATTCCTATCCGTTCTCGAGTTATTCGATGACAAAAGTTGCAAATTTTCAGTACTGAAGGCGACGTAGGTATACTTCGTGTCTACACAAGCTCTTTCATCGCTTGTTATGCCACGAAGTGTGCTTTAATCCAATGCAAAATAGTACATAGATAATGTCGTGTGGGATGTAAGTTTATTATATTGTTGTACGGTGCTATGTACGGTGCACTTAAGGTCGAAAATACGTACGCATAAATGACGCGAGTACGTACGTACGTAGTACATAAACATACCACATCGGCATAAAGTGTCAACAAGCAAAACTCCTGAACGCTCAAGCACTCTGGCCGCACAAGAACGCATAATACTGGAGATGGAATATCTACACACGTATGCACAGCGACAAAGACATCGTCAGTAGTAAGAGTCGGGTGGCAAATGATCACATTTTATCGCATTGCGTAGTTTAGTAAAAAGCATGGACAAAATCGCAAATTTTTTCTTTCGCACATACCCGACTATAGGTCGGGCGGTTTTCAATCACATTTTATCGCATTGCGTAGTTTAGTAATAAGCATGGACAAAATCGTTGAATTCTTCCATTACACATACCCGGCGGCGCGATAGCGCGCCGCCGCCACCACCACCCCCGCGCGCATAGGCGCGCTTCAATATACCATTCGCATACCCCACATTCCAAAGCTAGACTAGCTTCAATTTTCAGATTTTTTAAAGCTGGGTTTTAAATAAAATAAGAATGGTGCATGCCCCCATGGCGCGCATAGGCGCGGTTCTACAATATACTAGCTTACAGAAAAAAAAATTTGCATATATTTTACACATTTATTTTTGCAATGGCGGTGCAATTTTAAACAAACGAAATACCACCGCACATTTATTATCCACATTCTAACTCCCACTAATGTACATACACAACTCTGCATTGTTTCTTACAGCATTGTCCCTCAGCCAGCGGTAATAAAATGTACAATCCAAGAATCACAATGATAATGTTCTGGTTGAACAATCTGCCATAACCTCCCTCTTGACATACACTGGAGAAATAAGGCACTTTGACATTTCTTCACTCAGCATTTTACCAGCTACATAGGAAAAGCCGCGAATATCTACTGTGATTTGTTCTTGTTTTCTCACTACATCCAGGAATTGAGGCCATGTCATCTGCTTAGCCAGGCGATGCGGAAGTCCTCTGGCTGCCAGCTTCACGATGACATCATCCTTTACAATACAGTAGCATTTCGCCCCCACTCCAATCGCGATGGTGCCTGCCCATTCCTGTCTAAAAATTCCTGGAGTGAAACGCGACTTTCTTGCCGCCTCGGTGTTTCCAAACAATACGATGTACTTGTAGCGGTATTTTTCAAACTGCTGCTTCATATCTGGAAGTACGCAGTTCTCGAACCATTCCTCCAGTGTAGCCTCAGAGCAGACAAATGATAGTGAGTCAGTCATGCTCGCAAACAGGCAGAAGCTTCTCGGGCCGAAGCATGGTTGAATGAAGTTGTACATCAACTTTAGCATGATGAGCTTGGAAGTATTGAGGATCTGCGCGGCGATCTGAACTGGAGAGTTCCAATGAATCCTCTTTGGCCAGCGCTTGACCTCGTACAGTTCCTCATTACTGTTTGGTAGAACTCCAGCAAAATCGATGCTGATGAATGATGCATACAGGTACTTGAGCAGCTTGGCGCCCGGTACACATCGCGTTTCAGTAAAGTTCGTTGAGTTGACCAGGCAGCGTCCATAGCAGCTAACGACCAAGGATTTCTGCAACTGCCCTAACAGCTTCTCCTCATTGTTGCTTGCTTTGTACCTTAGCTCGGCTGCTTCCTCCACCATCGGTCTCAAGGCACTGGTACGATCGTACTGAATTACCTTTGTGATGTTGCACACCTTAACACCCATGCGCAGGTAGAAGCGAAGCAGATTAGTTGCCACCAACAGCTGCTTGCCAAAATGGGAGCTGATCAGTTCGCGTCTGGGTTTTCCTAGAAGATTCGCCTTTTCCAGGTATGATCGCATGATGGGACCCACATCATCCCTGGAGATGGTTGCATGCTTGAAAATCAGTGGAAACAGTTCACATTTTGCTTGCAGCTCCTCAGAACAGTAGTAGTCAGCAAGAACAAAGCCGTGGATCTCCTTGCCAGCAATTTTTTGCAGCAGTTCTGCTTCAGTCATTGGCTTGTGGTCGAGCTGGTTGTAAGAGCCATGCAGCTTCAGGTAGTCAATGTACTCCTGATAATGCGCTCCAGTGGGTTTGATATAGTCTCTGTCAAACTCGCACATGTACACCACGAGTACATCCGTTTTGTACTCCTGTCTGAGCCATTTCAGCCTTGCAATGTCCCGCCTCTCAACTTCACCATATGATAATACCCGCCCATCCTTGTCTTTTCGTATGGGATGCTTTTCAGCTGGATCGTGTACATGAATTGGACAGCAATGGCTTCGATCCCCCATGACCTCAATGACCACGCGCTTACCACTGATCCAGCCAATAGCATCCGGTCTATACTTTTTGGGACAAAGCACAGCTATTGCTTCACCCCCCTTGTGATAGGTTTTCATGTTTTTTATGCAGTGCTTGTGCTTAAGAAAATCGAGAACTCTCTCTGCAGCAAAGTAGTGCGCAAACTTTTTGTCTGCAAAATGTGGGAGGAAGCCATCGCTTGGAGTTCTAATCTTCTCGATCCCCGAAGGCAGATCCCACATTGCTCTGCCATACATGAGTGATGAGTCAAGGGAGAAGATGGACTTGCAAGCTTTGGCTTCATCCCCGAACTCATGCTGCCTTATTTTGGTATAGTTTGCTATGGCCTCCATATGGAAAAGTATGGACTGTCCACCTGGTGTCGTACGTAATAAGCGATAGCTTTCCTCAGAAGGCACATAAATATCGACTTTTCCATTGAGATACTGGGAAAAAGCGACTTTTAGAGCTACAGCTGGTAGAGAAGCATAGCAGTGGAACAAATCGATATTGTATGCCTTCAAGAAAAGCTGGCTTTGTCGTTTGCAAGCTGCAGCAAATGGAACAATGTCAAATGAAAGGTAATACCTAACATAGTCCTTGAACGTCTGGAAGCCCTTGCGATGGAAGTCCTCTCGCATCTCCTCCAAAACCTCTGGTCCAGGCTTGGGAACAGCTGACAAGCCTAGATTCTTCAGCGCCACTTCTGTGCTAAGGCCTTGTCGTAAGTACTCCTGAAAAGCTTGAAACTCACTGTCGAGGGGATTGCATGAATTCAGCTCACACTGCCAGTGTTCATAGTCAGGCAGTCCCCTGTAATTGAGATGGTCTATGGATGTAATCCAAGAGTATGGCAACTTGGATTTGACATTTTGCTCTAGTGTATCTATGATAAACTGGGCATAGCTGGTTTTGTTTGCAAGGAAATTGAGCTGATCAATAAAAAGCAAATCAGGGGTTGAAAGTCATACATATCCGCTTACAGCACCCTAACACACATGTGTGTGATGGTGATGTTTTTTTTCATTTTTGTAAAGAGGGTTTTTTTATGAGATTTTCCGCGTGATAAAATCGGGTTTTTGCCCTGAAAAGTTCAGGTGGAATTTTCAGGTAATGTTCTCATTTTTTTTTTGGTTGAAAAGAAGAAGAAGTTTACCATTTTTTGCCTGTTTTCTGTTTTTTGGCAACTCCGATGAAAGGAGGTGCTACTTTTTTGTGTTTTTTTTTCTCCTTTATTTTTAAGTTGCTATCTTCGAACCCACCTCGATAAGTATGGAGTGTGGCAACAGTAAATGTGTTGTCTCCCGAGTTATCTTTCTGGCTGAAGAGAAGAAGTTTTCAGTTATGAGTTATCTGTCTGTAGCTTGTGTTGCGGTTATGTTGCAGATGTTTCCTTAGCACGCTTTTTTGGTTCTTTTCTTTTTTAACTTCATAGAGGATTTTTACTACAGCGTTGGTAGGAGATGATATTGTTCCGTAAGTGTAATTTTTTTCCCTTTGAATAAGGCAGCTTTTTGCGTACTTTTAGTGTTCTGGCAGCGTGGCAGAGTGGCATTTCGTCTAAACCGTAAAATTAGTACCTGGAGTTCGAATCTAGCGATAGGATTTAATTTCGTGTAGGTAAGAGAATGTGATCTACAGCGGCAGGTGAAAGAGAAATGAAGTAGTATAGTGTGCGTAGTAAGAGATGTTGATTGTTCTCCATTAACAGGTGAAGGAGAAGACTAGTAGTTGTGTGTGTAGTAATAGGTCGCCAATGTTCTCCAGCAACATTTGAAAGGGAATGAGTGGAATGGGATAGTGAATGAGGATAGTGACGGAGGGATAGGTAGGCGGAAGTAATTGATTTCTAGTAAGTTAGTGGAATGGGAAGATAAAAAGGAGCAGATAGATATGCGACTGAAGTAATGACGGAGGAAAGATTTCTAGTTTCAGTGTGATGAGAGGTGATATAGTGAAAGTGATAAAGTGAAAGAAGTGCAGATAATAGGATTAAGAAGAAAGATTTCTAGTTTAGATACGTAGTAGAATGGTAAGTGATAGAGAAGAAGGAATAGGTACAACATAGAGGCGAAACATCTATTAATAGTTAAGTAGGCGAATGGGAATTGAAAGAGGAAGAGGAATAGGCATCATTAGAGACTGAAGAGATGCAGACATTAAGGTAGCAGATAGGTGGGCAACTAGGAATTATTATTAATGAAGTGGTAGAGTAATCAATCGGTCAGAATAGATCTATAGCTGTATAGTTTGGGGAAACCCAGATTAACGGAATGAAGTTTTGGATAGGAAATGAAAAAGTAGCTGAAAGAGGAGCAGATGTAGAGGCTGCGTGAAATTTGTTGCTAGAGTGGTTAGGTAGAGTGATCGATCTGAATATATACGTTCAACCTTATTTGGAGAATCTCTTTTCTATAATTTACCTTTCATAAGACATCTTTCATTATATCCCCGATTAGCGGAGTAGTGGAATGTTATGTCGTATTCATCTATTCTAAAGGAATACTCCCTGTTACTATTCATTTCACTATTTGGAAGAGAATGTAATTTTATAAATGAGGAGTAAAAGAAGCGAAATTTTAATTTTTAAAAAATTGTTTCTAGTTTTCTTTGTAATATTCCGTCCTTTTAAAAGACCTAAATGTTTGTGCAGCATACAGGAAACAGGACAGGAAAGGATAGGGGTTTGGCAAAAGGGTAAGTTGGTATGTTACCGATTTATCACATACGTGATAGTAAATGGAAGTTGCCTTTGTATGGAAAAGGTAGAGAAATAAAAGATGGTCATTACACACATAAATAAAGAGAACTTAGAATGGAAAGAGAATTTCATCCTTACGCAAAGAATGAGAACAACGTTTTCATTTATTTTGATTGTTTATTGCTTGTGTGTCGGAACAAGGATAGGGAAAGGGATAGGGATAGAGGCTTTTGGTTGGCAACCGATTTATCACATAACTGATAGTGAAGGAAGGAATTTTGCCTTTCTCCGAAAGAAGGTAGAGAAGTGAGAGATATTGAATGACCATTACACACACACAAAGAAAGGGAACTGTGAATGGAAAGAGAATTTCATCCATACGCAAAGAAGGAGAACAACGTTCTCTTTTTTTTGATTGCTTATTGCTTGCGTGTCGGAACAAGGATAGGGAAAGGGATAGGGATAGAGGCTTTGGTTGGCAACCGATTTATCACATAACTGATAGTGAAGGAAGGAATTTTGCCTTTCGCCGAAAGAAGGTAGAGAAGTGAGAGATATTGAATGACCATTACACACACACAAAGAAAGGGAACTGTGAATGGAAAGAGAATTTCATCCATACGCAAAGAATGAGAACAACGTTCTCTTTTTTTTGATTGCTTATTGCTTGCGTGTCGGAACAAGGATAGGGAAAGGGATAGGGATAGAGGCTTTGGTTGGCAACCGATTTATCACATAACTGATAGTGAAGGAAGGAATTTTGC
>JASAMW010004696.1:0-15801 GCA_030247985.1 Epsilonema sp. ZAB3_2
AAATTTTCCTTCTTGATTCTCGTATATCAGCTCCTGCTCCGCCTTCCTCTTCCAGTCGTTGGGGAATCGCTCCCTCAGTTGCGACAGATGATCCAGCACAGTGTCGGTTCTCAGTACTTTGTGCACCACCTCCACGTTCATCAAATAACAGCCGCCCTCGTGCAGTCGAATGGCCGAGATAATGCCGGGCCAAATTTCCATTCTACACGTGTTTGCACACAATCACTTTGCATACAATAGGATACCTACACATTTCACATACTGAGTGTAAGGCGCAAAAGGAAAGTACGTAAACATCGTGAACCAGAAGTTAGTTGCTTTACTTGTGATGCGGGATCTCAGCAGATTGGTTCGGATCATAGTAGTGGCGACCGAACGGCCGAAAACCCTTCTGCTCTAATGCCCTAAAAATAGATAACACACCGATGTGCTATAAATATTAGTGATGCAACACATACATACGTACACAACACGAAAAAGGGCAAAAAAGAAAGCTGGCAACGATAACAATGACTACTTTTTGATGAGGACATTGAGGACGGTGCTGCACTGCTCAGAGGAGGGAGGCAACTCGTTCGTCAGCTTCACTTTCACCGTCACTGCGTCTCCACTCTGAGTCGGCACTGTGTAACAGGCTGCCTGCAACAATGTAAAACCTGCGCCTTATATCTAAGTTGGGGACTTTATGCATGACGGACGTCGTTCGTCCATTGTACACTCAAAAAAGTCTTCGTCGTTCGCATGCCTTCCGCCGATTTCCGTGTCAGGCAGTTTCACCGTCAGATAGAGTATGGCCCCATCGAAAACCAACTCTCCCTTCGGCATACGAAGAGCCGCGGAGACCAACTCTGCCTTCCTGTGTCGAAGTTCCACATGCCGGCAAAATATCCACATGATATTGGTAGAGCACACGATCTGCGGGAAATTCCACTCGCACAGAGTTCGCTCTAGGGCCAACGTGCTAGAATTTACTGAAACACGCACAAAACAGCCCTCTCAAAAACATAAATTTTGATCATTTCGTCATCCCACATATATGGTAGGCTAATGCAATTACCCGCCGTCGCGGATATGAAGATTGATAATTCATAAGACTAAATCAGTACGAACCAAACGAGCGGAACCGCTGTCGAAAACACCTTCTCATACCTTTTCCGCTGCCTGATGCGCTGTGATCTCCAGAAGCCAACTGCATCGCGTGAAACTGTCCTTGCATCTGCTGCATGATAACTTTCTTCGGATCGCTCGGCAGAGTAAATAAAATACCCGCTGCCGTCAGAGCGGGAAAGCTGCGCGCTTTTTTCGCTAGCCTTTGCCTTTGTTTTGTTCCCCACGCTTCGTTACCTTCCGCTGCTCAGTCTACACTGCACTGCACTCCTCTTTTCTTCCTCTTCTCTTTCTTTCGTTCCATAGACCACCTCTTTCTCAAGGCCCCAACCTCCACGCTGGCAGAGCGGAAATGCAAATTTGACAGAATCGCATCGCGATAATCAAAAACATATAATTGGGCTTTTGGGAAGATTTGAGAGGACGTTGTGCTAACGCAAAGAGGCAACCATTATGACGGCGCGTTCACCAGACGTCCATGGTCCGTATGGACGTACGTCCGACCAAAAATATATAATTGTGTTAGGGGAAAGAATGGAGCAAGAGTGTAAAACCAAAACAGGGGCATCCCTGACTCATATTCGGTCCTTTTTTATTGGTTTTTTCAAAAAACCTTTGTAAAGTAAAGGATATCCTTTACAAAGGTTATTACGAAAGGATATCCTTTACAAAGGTTTTGGTTTGGTTTTTACAAAACCTTTAGAAAGGACCCAATATGAGTCAGGGATGCCCTGTTTCGTTTACACGTGTGCTCCATTCTTCTCCTAACCCCAATTATATATTTTTTTTGTCCGACGTATCTAAAAATACATAAACCATGTACTCCTAGATACATCGGACGATCTAGGAGTACATGGTTAAGTACCGTATTTACCGGTAGATAACCCCCCCCCCCCCCCAACCATAACCCCCCCCCCCCAAACCATACCCCCATATTGGCAAAACATAAAAAATGCCCAATGCATAACCCCCCCTATGCATACCCCCATATGTACTGCTACAGTACCTGAACCTACCTATGTAAGCTGGCCCATATAGTACCCATAGCCAACTCTACACCAAGCTAAGATGCCTATAAGCCTGCTTGGGGGGGGTGGGGGGGGGTTATCTACCGGTAAATACGGTACTTAACCATGTACTCCTAGATCGTCCGATGTATCTAGGAGTACATGGTTTATGTATTTAGATACGTCGGACAAAAAATATATAATTGGGGTTAGGGGAAGAATGGAGCACACAGTGTAAACGAAACAGGGCATCCCTGACTCATATTGGGTCCTTTCTAAAGGTTTTGTAAAAACCAAACCAAAACCTTTGTAAAGGATATCCTTTCGTAATAACCTTTGTAAAGGATATCCTTTACTTTACAAAGGTTTTTTGAAAAAACCAATAAAAAGGACCGAATATGAGTCAGGGATGCCCTGTTTCGTTTACACTGCTTGCTCCATTCTTCCCCTAACACAATTATATATTTTTGGTCGGACGTACGTCCATACGGACCATGGACGTCTGGTGAACGCGCCGTCATAGTGGTTGCCTCTTTGCGTTTGCACAACGTCCTCTATATTCTTCCCAAAAGCCCAATTATATGTTTTTGATTATCGCGATGCGATTCTGTCAAATTTGCATTTCCGCTCTGCCAGCGTGGAGGTTGGGGCCTTGAGAAAGAGGTGGTCTATGGAACGAAAGAAAGAGAAGAGGAAGAAAAGAGGAGTGCAGTGCAGTGTAGACTGAGCAGCGGAAGGTAACGAAGCGTGGGGAACAAAACAAAGGCAAAGGCTAGCGAAAAAAGCGCGCAGCTTTCCCGCTCTGACGGCAGCGGGTATTTTATTTACTCTGCCGAGCGATCCGAAGAAAGTTATCATGCAGCAGATGCAAGGACAGTTTCACGCGATGCAGTTGGCTTCTGGAGATCACAGCGCATCAGGCAGCGGAAAAGGTATGAGAAGGTGTTTTCGACAGCGGTTCCGCTCGTTTGGTTCGTACTGATTTAGTCTTATGAATTATCAATCTTCATATCCGCGACGGCGGGTAATTGCATTAGCCTACCATATATGTGGGTGACGAAATGATCAAAATTTATGTTTTTGAGAGGTGTTTTGTGCGTGTTTCAGTAAATTCTAGCACGTTGGCCCTGAGAGCGAACTCTGTGCGAGTGGAATTTCCCGCAGATCGTGTGCTCTACCAATATCATGTGGATATTTTGCCGGCAGTGGAACTTCGACACAGGAAGGCAGAGTTGGTCTCCGCGGCTCTTCGTATGCCGAAGGGAGAGTTGGTTTTCGATGGGGCCATACTCTATCTGACGGTGAAACTGCCTGACACGGAAATCGGCGGACAGGCATGCGAACGACGAAGACTTTTTTGAGTGTACAATGGACGAACGACGTCCGTCATGCATAAAGTACCGAACTTAGATATAAGGCGCAGGTTTTACATTGTTGCAGGCAGCCTGTTACACAGTGCCGACTCAGAGTGGAGACGCAGTGACGGTGAAAGTGAAGCTGACGAACGAGTTGCCTCCCTCCTCTGAGCAGTGCAGCACCGTCCTCAATGTCCTCATCAAAAAGTAGTCATTGTTATCGTTGCCAGCTTTCTTTTTTGCCCTTTTTCGTGTTGTGTACGTATGTATGTGTTGCATCACTAATATTTATAGCACATCGGTGTGTTATCTATTTTAGGGCATTAGAGCAGAAGGGGTTTCGGCCGTTCGGTCGCCACTACTATGATCCGAACCAATCTGCTGAGATCCCGCATCACAAGTAAAGCAACTAACTTCTGGTTCACGATGTTTACGTACTTTCCTTTTGCGCCTTACACTCAGTATGTGCAATGTGTAGGGTGTAGTATGCAAAGTGATTGTGTGCAAGCACTGTGTAGAATGGAGATTTGGCCGGGCATAATCTCGGCTATTCGACTGCACGAGGACGGCTGCTTTTTGATGAATGTGGAGCTGGTGCACAAAGTGTTGAGGCAGGACACTGTGCTGGATCATCTGCGGCAGCTGAGGGAGCGATGCCCCAACGACTGGAAAAGGAAGGCGGAGCAGGAGCTGATCGCTTTCACCGTGATGACGCGGTATAGGTCCCACACACGTAAATATGCAGCTTGTGTGCGTATGAGTTGGGTGAAAGCCAGACGTTTCTTCGTTCTTGTAGCTATAACAACAGGACGTATCGGGTGGAGGAGATTCTTTGGGAGCGAACTCCGGCGGAGGAATTCCAAGTGTCGGACGGACGCACCATCTCCTACGCCCAGTACTACAGGGAGCAGTATGGCAAGGAAGTGACACTGCAGCAGCCCCTCCTGGTACCCTCCATACTATGCAGAGAGCCGGTGATCTCACACTGTATAAAGAGACGGTGTGTTGCAGCTGTGCAAAGGGCGCGGGTCGGCTGGGGAAGTTTGTCTGATTCCGGAGCTGTGTGCGATGACAGGGCTGACGGACAACATGCGAAGAAATCAGCAGCTGATGCGTGCTATGGCCAATTACACGCGCAGCGAGCCCAGCAAGCGAGTCACCGACGCCCGCTCCCATCTGGAAGGACTCAAGAAGTATGTAACCTATCTGTTAGTCCGTTGGATTGTTTCGATATGTACTGTAGATGTACAGTGTGTACCTACAGTATGTATAGCTCCGCGTTCAACATTGGGGTACCCTCAAACTCCCACAAAAGTCGTACACCCTGGGTCGGTGTGGACAGTTTGAAAAAATCCGGGCGCTGTCTATGCGCCGCGCGTGAGTGCGGCCGCGCCTCGCCTCCGCCGCGTGAATGCGGCGCGCGCGCCGCACTTTGCACGCGGCGCATAGACAGCGCCCGGATATTTTCAAACTGTCCACACCGACCCAGGGTATACGACTTTTGTGGGAGCTTCGTGGTAGGTAGCCAACAAAAACTTGAGGCGCAAAAGACCAGATTTTGCTTGGTTGCCAGAGACTGCTGGCATGTCTTCATGTCTACATAACAGTAATTTGCGTCTCTGGCAGCTGATTTTTGAGGCGCAAAAAAGACAAAGGAGCGCAAATGCACCTCAAGTTACTACGTACGTACCTACCCCCCAGTGTGTATCGTGCAACAATGTTGGTATATCTGCGTGGCGGCGGACTGTGAAAGAGGCTGTGCGTAGGTGTGAGAAGGTGCAGCAACTGCTGAAGCATTGGCGAGTGGGACTGGATAGTGATCTGGTGGCGCTGGAGGGCGAGCAGCTGAAGAGGGAGGCGCTGGACTTCGGGGGCGACAGGAGCGTGGACGCGCGCCGGGATGTGGCGGACTGGAGTCGGGAGGCGAAGAGACTCAAGGTGGTGCTCGGCCAGCATCTCACCAACTGGGCCATCTTCTTCCTCCAGGAGGATCGAGCGCCGGCCGAGCGCTTCTTCAGCCGCATGCAGCACCTCGGAAATGAAATGGGAATCACTGTCCACACTCCCCAGTACGTGTACATTGCTATTGGATCCATGGAATGCTTGCAGTATGTCGCCTGCGGTATGTGTACTCTGTCTTCAGCATATTTTCTGCGACAACTGAAGAGGATTACATGCAGAAGCTGCAGCGTGTGAAAGGTCTGCAGGAAGAGAGCGCGCCGAAGGATCAGCTGGGCATGATTCTGTTGGTGGTTCACAGCGACGATAAGTCCAGATACGACGCGATCAAGAAGCTCTGCTGCATTGACATCAAGGGTAAGCAAGCACGCAACAGGAGGGCGGAACAGTACCTACATACATACATACCGTGGACATCTATTCCGTACGTGGGTATGCATGTAGTAGACAGGTAGGTACGCTTTTCCTCTTTAGTGCCAAGTCAGGTGGTCCAGGTGGCATCGATGAAAAAGGAGAACATTCTGGACTCGATCTGCTTGAAAGTCCTGCACCAGATCAACTGCAAGATGGGCGGCGTTCCCTGGCGCGTCAAGATCCCGGTATGTCGCTTGTTCGGTGCAAGGAACCGCTGTTGCACGGCGTCTACCAAAGGGCATTGTATGTGTGTTTCTAGCTGCAACAAGCCATGTTCATCGGCTACGACGCCTACAACGACTCATCCGTGCGCGGTCGTCAGGTAGGAGCTGCCGTCTTCAGTCTCGACCCGTTGCGCAATCGCTGGCTGTCTAAGGTGGAATTGGAGTGCGCCGACCCTAACAACATGATGGCCAGTCTGAGGAACTTCACCATCGGTAGGCAGCCGTCGCCATGCATGCATACGTACAGTACGTCTAAATTGGCGGGGCATTGATCAGAGCGCACTCGCGGGCGGACGTCGCGGACCCGGAAACAAACGGCACGGCACCGAACCACGCCCGCCACGCACCCACAAACACACACACACAACCACACAACACAACCCCCAAACCACCCAACCACCCACATACTAGTAGTAGTACTCACGCTGTACGTACATGACATACTGTATTTGTCTTTAACAGAGGCCCTGGGCAGATGGCAGGAACTGAACAACGGTCTGCTTCCGACCAAGATCTTTATGTACAGAGACGGCGTCGGAGAAGGTATGAATGAATGTGCGCAATGGGGCAATACTTATCATGAACACTGTTCATACGTATCGCATGTGTGTGTACTATATGCTGGGCTCGACCGTAACCGGTAGTGACGTGATCGGTTTTCTTTTATAGGCCAGATTCCTGTGGTGTATCGACAGGAGCTTTCGAAGTTCTTGGAAGCTATTGCCAAAGTCTACGGAAGCGACTACGAAGAGAAGTACCATACTGTCTCTTACGCTTTATATGCTATTTGTGCCTATCCTGTAGGCACATGTGTGTATGTAATGTACTTTACGCCATTCCGCTGTTTTGCGTTCAGGGTGAAAGTGTGTTTCTCGATCGTGACCAAGCGCGTGAACACCCGCTTCTTCCTGGAGGACAGACAACGCGGATTCGTCAACCCGCCACCTGGCACAATGGCCAATCGCACAGTCACCAGGGTGGAGAGGTACTGTACGTACCTGTCTGTAGGCGTCACCTTGCGTGTCGTGTACTTGTGCTCTGCGTGTCGTGCTTTTTTTCCAAATGCGCATGGAATAGGTATGTACAGTATGTGCATGTGTGAATGAGAGTAAGCGTGTTCGTTGGGCGTTGTGCAATCTGTGTGCTGGCTTGTGGTTGCAGGGACGTGGACTTCTTTCTGATTCCGCAGACGGTGAATCAAGGGACAGTGACGCCGGTCTACTACAATGTCATCCACGACACGACAGGACTGGACGTGGTGAAACTGAGCACCCTCGCCTACAAGCTCTCTCATCTCTACTACAACTGGCAGGGTACAGCACAGCTTACTATCATACGCGAAGCACCATGCACATGCACAATGAAACATGCCAACTGCGTGTGCAAGTACAGTCGTCATACTGCATATCCAATAAAATACCAGTATGCATGAGTAGGGTACTACAGCAATGGCGTGTCACAATGAAAGGGCGTGAAGGAAGGAGGAGGGTGTGTTGGTTTCATTCAGGTACTATTCGGGTGCCGGCGCCGTGTATGTACGCATACAAGCTGGCGTTTCTGGTGGCGCAGACTCTGCACGAGCCGCCGGCCGAAATCCTGGCGGAGAAGCTCTTCTTCCTATGATGAACGCATGGACAAGGACACTGAGTGTGAGTAGCAGCAGCGCCAAGATTGGGAAGGCGGGTCTTTGTTTTCGGCTATTCTCTCGTATTGTTAGTTTAGATCTCTGCGTCTATTTTAGGTACATACCTATATTGTTTTGTTTTCTTTGAGACTATAGTAATTTAGGTGGTAGTGAAGTGATCAGTGACAGATCAATGATATGATGGACAGAACAATGGAGTGTATTGCAGGTGGGACTATGCTAGAACGCGGTGTGGAGGTTTGTAGACTCAGCGTTTGTATAGGCTTTATTTGTTTCAAATCTCGTTTTTGTTTCTTGTGGTGCTTTGATCCTATACTGCTAGTATACTATACAGTAGGCCTATATGACAGCAGAAAACAAAACAGTTACTTCAAATGTCGGTGAATCACTTTGATTGATCTGCTCGCGAACGGTACAATCCGTTATATACGTCGTCATACTGTGGTCTGGTCGCCCATTTTCTGTTTGTGCTTACTCGAGAGCAGTCGGGGGTGGCGAAGATGGCGGACGCTGAGGATCTAGCATTGAATGAGGAGAAGCAGGAGGCTGCAGGTCATCAGGCAGTGGTGGGCACTCTGGAGGAGCGAGTGGGAACCGTGGAGATGAGACTGCAAATTCTGGAGCAACAGGTCAACCTGGTAGACCAGCTGAAACAGGTGCAGCAGAAACTGGACTTTCTCCTTGCCAAGAATCCCGTAGTAAACATCAACTTGAACACTGAACGAGCCACTGCTGTGCCGCCCAATCAACCAATCTTGCCCTCTTCGCTTACAACATTTCCACCAGCCAGCAGCTTCCGCCAGCCCGACACAACGGATCAGGATGTCCAATCACCCTACTACGGAACCACGGAACTCTTGCACGGATTGAAACTGATCTACCAAGACCTTCGAAGAACTCAGAGACACTTCAACGCTGTGAGCGAGCTCCTCAACGTTCCTACGACCCAGCACATCCAGGTACAATGTCAGTCAAACTTGCGGAAAGTTCCGGTCTAGTGACCTGACCATCGCAGGGGCAGTACGGACGAGTACGGTGCGCGTTTTCCAACGACTTCCCATTCTGCGCCTTTTGGTCTCGAATCATTTCGCCGATCCGGCTCTGCCGCTGGAGATGTCACTTGTAGCAACGCGACCATTTTAGCATTTCCGCAGGCCTGACTATAAAATCGAAGGTTGATTAGTATACTGATTGTTTCAGTCACTGATGGCCCAATACAACAAGGAACTGAAAACCTGGTTGGCCAGTGTAGAGAAGAGCTGCGAGAGAGCAGCCTGCGATTGCGCCGATCCAAACCCAGCCTGATCGTGTGACTAGGACACATACTTTGCTTCTATGCAAAACCGGCTTTAATTCAAAATACCGTAACCTGCAGAAAATAGTTTTAAACTCGAATGCATTGCAATGCAATGGACTATAACATAAAGTGTTCGCGTTCGCGTATGTGTGAGTGTGTACTACGACGACCGATAGGGGGAGCGAGGAATGAGCGGTGAAATGAAAGCAGTTCATCAAGACGAATCCAGTGGTTATCTCCACCAGTCGCTGGCACGAAATATTCAGGAGAGAATAGGCAGCTTGAAACCGGCATCCACAAAGTAAGTAGTTGCCCATACATCACATGCGCATGTATACGTACATACGAGACGTATACTGGTAGGCTGTTGAAACGAAAGGCCGCAAACCACTGCACGAAGCTGCATCTTGCTTTCTAGGACGGTATTGAATGATGGAAGCGTGCTTCTGGAAGAAAGAAATCAGGATGGTCGATTTATTTCTCGACGGATTGGCGTACGTCCTTGGGGATTTGTTGGTGATCTGATGCCGGATCTGCAAGTGGGTGCAGTTATTCCCGGACAGCTCTACATGAGTAATGAGATGAGATTGAACCTTTTTCCCATAGTGGCGTTCCACGCGAAGGTGCTGTTGGTCGCTCCATTCAATCCAACCATCAATCTAATGCGAATATATTCGAAGTCGTGGACCTAGAGGACTTTCGCGTGGAACACAAATCGTTGGGGCGCATCTGAACGCGGCATTAACTCATACTGAATATTACTGCCACAATGTGTCGGCATCGGTGACGGTTTACAGGTAGTCAAGATGTTGCGGGAGATTTGGATTTGCTGCTTTCCACGGGAATAACGCACATCGTGAATGCTGGATATGGCATCGATAACATGTTTCCCAGCCATTTTTCCTACCATGTGGTTCGAGCATTGGACGAGCCAAACTTTGACCTTCGACCGCTCTTCCAGCCATGTCTGCGCTTTGTACGTGAAGCCATCAATGCAGGCGGTAGGGTACTGGTACACTGCAATGCTGGTGTGTCTCGATCGGCTGCCTTGGTGATCGCGTACTTATTGAAGCATAATCAGCTGTCTCTACTTGACGCGATGGAACGTGTAAGAAGCGTGAGACCTTCGGCCAGGCCAAACGAAGGCTTCATACAGCAGTTGAAAGAGTTCGAGCGAGAACTCAACCAACAGTCATCCATCTGCAGCGCCGCTGCTCCTACTTCACTTCCTAACGATACACTACAGCATACAGATTCGTGACGAACTGACCTATCTGCAATAAGTCTCGCGGTGATTTTGCTTTCATATTGTAAGCTGTAGTACCTACCTAATACTTAGTTGATAGTCAGTTGCGCCAGAAACACTTTTGGGTGGTCGCGATGTGATTCGTATCACCCATCGAAACTTACACGATATACCACCGGGCCACCTCGCGATCACCAAATAGGCTTAGCGCAACTGTAATAAAAAGCTCTCCAGGTTCTTCATTGTAATGTACCACCTACTGTACCTATAAAATTAATTTTCAATCAACATCTTCATTCAACAGAAGTGGATGGAAAAGAGAACACGGACATACATTTTTGCATCCCACATGTTTATTAAAAAAGTAGTTCAGCATAAAAAACTGTGCTCTGCACCATGTGCGCATACCGAAAAACGGAGCGACCAGTCTATGAAAGAATTTCCGAATACACAATATGCAGCTGAGACATCAAAGTCGCCACTCAAGAGGCTTTGAATGTTATCGTTTCTACATACAATATGTTATAGTAGGCTGGGTGAACTTGTGGCTGTGATGTTTCGGCTGGGAATATTGCAGAAGGGGTTGATGATGGTGGGCACTGGTGCAGAACAGTTCCGCTCAGGTGCGCAACTATATGTATTACTGGTCGGTCGCTCCGTTTTTCAGTGCGCACCGGTGCACACAAGTACGTGGTGGTGGTGGTGGTTTTTACTTTTGCAAACTGCTCGATACAACAAACCCAACTCTACTAACAGAAAATCTCAATGAGATCAAACTGCCGGGGGTATAATGTAGTTGTACCGGAATGATTACGTAGCTGTTGTGACGAGGATATTCAGTGTGGGTTACCGTGACTGACTACCCTTTACAAAGTAGACGCTTCTTTCGACATCCTAACCTTCTGTCTTATCGACAGCCTTGTTGACGCTTTTGGGCATATTGACGGTGACGTTGACTTTGAAGACTGCAGTGTTTGATGCAGTGGCTGGGTCGTTGAGCTGCGCCTGCGGTTTGAGTCGCAGAGCTTCCGTTCCGCTCAGTGCCACTTCCAACGTCAGTAGAACTTTGCTCGGCGTCGAAACTCCCTGTATGTTGTGACTGTACAGCATATGTCGATGGGAGGCGAACATGTGCAAGAGACAAGGCGTCGGCTGACCGAATTCCTGCTGGCAGAAAGTGCAAGCAGTGATGCCGCTGTACTCTTTTC
The DNA here is from genome assembly GCA_030247985.1 of Epsilonema sp. ZAB3_2. Taxonomy (NCBI): domain Eukaryota; kingdom Metazoa; phylum Nematoda; class Chromadorea; order Desmodorida; family Epsilonematidae; genus Epsilonema; species Epsilonema sp. ZAB3_2. The sequence goes on from JASAMW010004696.1 coordinate 11,463, forward strand.
GAGTCATCTCCACCTCGCCTTGAAATATGCGGGCTGTTATGCGGATCAGTTCTGCTTGGTGACTGATCACCGAGTGCGCTATCATCTCATTGGCGCCTGGGAACTGCTGCTTACACGATGGACAGAGACTGAGTCCAGTGGCGGCTTTCTTCGGCTGCTGCTGGACACTGCTGCTTTCGGCAGCTCCAGTAGAATGTTCGTCGCCTTCTTCGTCCGCCACTTCCGCTGCTAGTTCCGCGGCCGCATGCGCCAAATGATGTTCCTTCAGGTTCACCTCGCAACTGCCGCACTCGAAGCAGAGGAGGCGTTTGCCCGGTTGCACTGCAGTCTCTTTCTGACTCTGAGGATGCAGCAGGTTCATGTGCTCCTTCCAGTCGCTTCGTCGAGCGAACAAAATACTGCACTCCTTGCATGGTAGCGCTGGTTCCTCATCTCCTGTACGCAGAGACTTGCGGGCTGTCTGTCGTTGCATCTTCCTTCGAACAACTGAGCACGTCCAACTTTTCATGAAAACACTAGCTTCATAAATGTAAGAAAAGAAACGTACTATGAAGATCGATAGTCGATTAGCAGACAACCAAGTCCAAGTCACGAAAGAGACCATAAAGCATTTACTGAGCAACAGAACTTTGAACACATAAGCCAGCACATATTGATGACAAGAACAGATAATCTTTAAGAGGCACAACGGGTGCGTCGTACATTTGATCGGAGACGCCAGCTGTGCTCTCCCTAAAGGTTTTCAGTTATCTGTTCTTGGTGATACTACATAATTTGGCATCCATATTGCGTATGTACTGTATGATCGTTAGTCCCTACTTTAGTACACCACCTTATCATGCCCCGAGACTGGGGTACCACAGTGACAGTATAAGTAGTACCTATATTATATACGTGATGATATGAGTAGGCCTACAACATCTATTATTTTGCCTATCGATACACCGTAGTAGCCTAATGTAAGTACGGTGGATGATATTGCTTCGGCCACTGAATCACCTATGACCACGCTTATTACTGACCCTCGGCTTCTTGTCTTTAAAATACCAAGCTACACCCTGTAACATAGTACACAGTTCATACTACACTTCTACAGTCTGGGCAATAGCAGTTGGCACTTGGACTCGAGGCGAGTTGTGTAGTTTGCATGAACTTCTGTTAAATAGGAGTACACGAAACGTGGACAGAAATCCGAATTTGTAAATCTATTTTACGCAACGCGCCTAGAGTCCAAGTGCCAACTGCTTTTGACCAGACTATAGCTGCTCTTGCTAGCCCGTTAGTCTGCTCCACACCTTGCAGATATTGTACATAAGTATGTGAGGTCACAGTGAGTGATGCGTACCTGTTCGTCCAAAAGGTCAATGAGCGCCTTAATTGAGCATTTCATCTGACAAGACAGCAGGCGCTCTTGAACAATTTCAACTGGCACTGGCTAAAATGGAGTATTCCGCATACCAACACAAATGCAGCTAAAAACTAACACTAGTCAGGAGAATTTAGGGCATGCACTGCTTCGCACCTCGCACAGCAGTATTTGACGATAAAGATGCGGGAACTTCCTCAGTTCATCCAATGCGTTTTGCTGAAAGCTGTCCGGAAACGCCTGAAAACACAAAGTACAGTTCCAATTGTTCATACAATGAATCGAATTAGTATTGGTTCTCATTCTTTATGGCACAACATATCATGCCCCACGATGAATCAAAGTTTATGAAGTAAACAGCATTAGAAGCTTTGAGTTCAAAAAAATTTGCCTAACATGCAAATTCACTTCATCGCATCACGGGGCATTACCAGCTCACTTGAGCATGATACTCTTCTTGTTCAGGCTCGAATGCGAGCAAAGATTCTTCCAGCACTTCGTCTGCTTCCCCTTCCTCCTCGTTCATATCTTCCTCTTCTTCATCCAAGACTAATTTCGGATTGCACTCGTCCTCACTCAATTCTGCAAGCAACAGTGCACACTACAATATGGCATTATTCCGCCTTACTACATGTACGTATTGCTGTTTGTTACTTATTGGGCACCTGGATGTTGGCTCTCGTAGCAGCGAGTCAGAATTTCCGCCGCTTTTTCTTTGTTCTTTGCAAGATTGTGCCGCAAACCATAGTTGGCCAGATGAGCCTAAATAATATTATGATTGCAGCTTGTGATCAAGCGTTTTGAAGCACGTTGCATGTGGGGTGGCCAACCCGTATCACGTCCAACAACCTTCAAAACTGGCGTGTTCAAAGTGTCATAAGCCGGCATGGGAGTGTACACGCTTGCAGCCTTGGTCAGTTGAGCAGAAGACGCTGAAGCAGGCGTAGATGTGAGCTGATTAGCGTTTTCTTGCCACTCAGAGGTTTCTTTCAGTGTCAACAATGAATTTTCACAACAAGCGGAACTCCCCGCCTCTGCCCCAGTCAAATCCACCACGGAGGAATCTTTTTCCGTGTCCTGAGTTTTCGCTGTTTGTAATGTAGGTTCAGCTGTTGTACCAAACCCACTTTCTTTGCAAAATGGAGACAAGTTTGTTTGCTCAAACACAGCACTCGACTCCACCAGCAGCCGCTTCAAATCTTGCATTTCATACCTGAACAACCAGCAAATTTCCACTCAAAGAAGATGAGCCAACGCAACTAAATATCGATTACTGCATCGTATCTCAACAGGACACGCACACACAGTACGGAGCTATACCTTTCCGCCAAAACAGACAAGGGAGTGAGGCGTTCGGCCGTGAGGCGGAGTTTTCCTGAATAGATGAAGCGAAAGAACTGAAAGGCCACGTCCAAACTGACCCATTTCAACAAAGAAACTTCGTCGACCGATTCGGATTTGCACAGCTAAATCATGAAACCGATTCACCATATACTTTCTAGTACGATACAGGCTTGTATCGACGTACAGTATATTCAAGCGCTGTATAACGAAAAGTGTTTGCAAGTACGTATGTACATACTTTAATGTACTGTCCAAGCATGCATACGTACCTTACTGAGCGAAGGGCACCGAGCTGCCAGTATGAGAGAGTGCGCGGGCAGACAATCTTTGCCGGTTAGTCGAAAAGTAAGGTCTGCGTTTTCACCCGACAAGAACAGGGTTTCAAAGTCGGAACAGACTTGTTGACAGGACGATTGTAACTCTTCCCCCTTCTCCCCTGCCTGCTGCGATAAACTTTGCAACTTTTCACGCCATCGTCCAAATTCCGAAGAGTCCTACAACGCAATGGAACAGCATGGCCAATCGCCACACAATGTACAGAATGTTCGTACACACGTAGATAACAATCTCCCTCCGGTCGAGGGATATAAATAACCAAGAAATTGTTGGGGTCATTTGTGGTCATTGTTGAAGATTGATATGTCAAATTGTTGGACATTGAAATATTGTTTGCTGGTCCATAATCGGTCCACTGAAGAATGCGGGCGGAGATTTCCAAAGCAACGGACGACTATCATTCGTGAAATACACAACAAAGGACATGCCCATGAAATTTTGTGCTATTTTGCGCGCAGAAATCTCCGCACTGTCTCAGTGCACCGGCTATCCACCATATGCAATAAGAGCCAGTGCTTGGTCGCGAGGTGACCCCTCTGAATTAACCTTGATTTTCAGTGCAACTTTTGATCGGCAGTCGACGCGAAGGTCGGCGCGGTCGTATTTCTCGCTCGTTTGTTTCTTTCCGCACCGATCTTCGCGTCGACTACCGATCAAAAGTTGCACTGAAAATCCAGGTTAATTCAGAGGGGTCACCTCGCGACCAAGCACTGCTCTTATTGCATATGGTGAATACGACCACTTCCTGGGGCGCCTTGTCTTCGTATTCGAACCTCAGAGTAGGGTATGCCTTCAGTTGCTGTGGCGTCGACCAGTTTCGACTGTGGTAGCAGCAGTTTTCCCTCCTGTTTCCTCTCATCATCCGCCGTCCGTTTGTTGATCAGATTGAAAAGACGTCGTTGAATGGCGTCACGGCCCGCAGCTGGATCAACACTCGATGAAGCAGTTGCAGTAGTGTTCTGCTCCTCCGCCAAGGAAGCAGAAACACTCAGCGACAGCGCCATTCCAACCTGCATCTGCTCATCTTGCAAACTGCAAAACGAGCCAGAATATATACATAAGTAACCCAGCTTCATGGTTTGCGATATTTCGCATTCTCACTTTCGTGGCGCCAGCTCATGCTTCATTCTCTTGTGAGCAATTACGCTGTCCAAAGTCGGCTCCAACGCACTACAAAAAAGGCATAGTATAAAAACCGAATGAACAAAGTATTACACCTACATTTGGATACCTAGTGTGAGGAAGACCATCTTCCCGTCGATTGCTTGCTTCGGTCTCCCGNGCTTGCAATGT
>JASAMW010004697.1:0-21825 GCA_030247985.1 Epsilonema sp. ZAB3_2
AACTGCAATGGTGTTTGAGAAATTGACAGTACCAGTTATTGAGGTGGCGTATACACTTCCGGGTGTCGACAAAAATTTTACGCAAAGAGTGAAGCTTTTGGGATATTTCACATCCTGCTACGAGTTGCCAAATTTTCAAATCCCGCTAGCGGGTTCTAAAATTTCATCTCCCTTTAGCGGGATTTCAAATCTCGCTACAGTACCTTTAAGATCCCGACCAGCTATGAACATACTACCAAGAATAAATATAAGCTAACAACTTCACGCAAAAACACGGTCCAATCCTGCCTGCATTTTGACTCATTACATAGTCATGATTACAATCATCGAACATTGATTAGAATAGTCGATGATTACAATGAACGGTCGTTGATTGATTGTAATCATCGATGATTACAATACAATCAAATTTAAAGTTGAAAACAATCAATCCCTCATTCTAATCAACGTTCGATGATTGACTATTGTAATGATCGAAAGCGCATCACAATACATGCTTTATTTATTTCATGGAACTGTATTCTAATGCATGAAAGTGCATTCTTTTGGCACTAAAAGCTATTGTAATAAAGGAACATTGATTCTAATGCACGAAAGTACATTGTTTTATAGGATTTCGCAATAGACAAAACCGTGATTGGAATAGAGGGATTGATTGTTTTCAACTTTCGTTGATTAATTAACATCTATGATTACAATCAACGATCGTCCATTGTAATCATCGCACTATTCTCAATCAATGTTCGATGATTGTAATCATCGACTATTGTAATCATCGACTATTGTAATCGAGTCAAAATGCGGCAGGGTTGGACCGTGTTTTTGCGTGAAGTGTTTCATTCTTGTTAGCTTATACAGGGTGTCTCACGTACTGACCGAAAGACGATCCAGCCTTATAACTTCCGTATTACAGTACATATCGAGCTGAACTCCGTCCCCAGAAACCCAAGAATATACCATTTGTTGTGGCAAAATTTGAGCCAGATAGGTCAACTAGGGATTAAATGACGCAGCTTGGAAATGTTGGACCCTGTTTTTCGCATTTTCCGCACTGAGCGTGGTTTTGGACTAAAATCTTCTGCTCAGCATGGTCAAGCAGCTCATCCAACATTGAAATATGGCGGAACAAAATAACGGCTGAACGTCATCACGGACCAGAACACAAAGGATACAAAAAATACAGGCGATTTACCGCCCATAACAGCCTTCAAGGAGCTGTCGAGGTCAATAGCGGCACCACTGATTTCAAAATGTTGAAAATGTGGTCACAACTTTGCAAGCTCGTAATTTAAACCCAGTTCACCTATTCGGCTCAAATTTTGCCACAACAAATGGTATATTTCTTGGGTTTCTGTGGACAAAATTTCAGCTTGATATCTACTGTAATACAGAAGTTATAAGGCTGGATCGTTAGGTAGGTCTACGTGAGACACCCTGTATTATTCTTGATACTACCTTGGACCTTATGTACATACCCTAGGTATGTACTGTACATAAAACTGTCGTAGCTGGGCGCGTTTAAAGGTACTGTAGTGAGTATTGAAATCCCGCTAAAGGGAGATGAAATTTTAGAACCCGCTAGCGGGATTTGAAATTTGGCAACTCGTAGCAGGATGTGAAATATCCCAAAAAGTTCACTCTTTGCGTAAAATTTTTGTCGACACCCGGAAGTGTCTGCGCCACCTCAATAACTGGTACTGTCGATTTCTTCAAACACCATCCGGTTTTGGGGCATGCTGTGCAGTTTACATATACTCCTGCTCCTACATGAATTGGATATGCAAACGCAGAGAAAAGCAAAGGCGCATGCCCAAAAACAACTCTTCCTAGACAGATTATACCATTATGCCTGTTCAAGAAGGCCGGTTTTTGTGAACAAGAAATGACGATTAAACTGTCTTGTATGCTGCAAAAAGAATAAAATGTCATTCTATTCCATTTTTCTGTACAGCATTGCTGTTCTGCTTGTTACCAAACAATTTAGTGCGGCTTGGTTCTTATTGACTGACTTTCCGGTCTTGATAGGCCTACTTTCCTCTTGTCTTTCGTCTCTCCTGCTCTGCTCTTTCGTTTCATCTTTCTTTTCTCGTGTTGGACGCGACCAACACGCGTCTGATTGCGACTACACGAATCTGATCGCGACCTGCACGCATCTGATCGCGATCTGCACGCATCTTGTCGCGACATGCACGCGTGCAGTCGCGACAGGCAATTTTTTCGCGAGATTGTGGTCCGCGCGCGACCTTGTCTGTACTTATTCATGAACCAAACAGGAAATGTGAAATTATGAAGGCGTCCCTGAACATTACACACACCAGAGAAATCTTACCTTAACAGATACCCTGACCCGGCGTCATTGTTGGCAACAACTCATTCATTTTGTTGTCAGTTTTGTTGTCGGTTTTGTTGTCCGTTTTTAAGGTGGATACGGAGTCTTTCTGACCCAAATTTGAGCAGCTACTACAGCGCTCGCCACACAGCACGTACAAGCATGCAGTTTTGCTCTTGTAATAGACCCAACCTAGATCTACCCATTCATAAAAAGAGCGACGCAAAAGCTTTTGTATTTGGCGTAGTACGACGTCTCAAAAATACCCCCAAACATGCGATTTGGCGCTACTGAACGAACCGCTGGATATTTTTCAACATCCAGTATACCGTTCGATTCGTCTCACTGAGACGAGTTGATCGATACCTCTGTCGCCCCTCTACGTTGGCTCTACGCAAAGTTATTCCAGAAAAACCTTATATTGGGGGCTATCGTTTGAATGAAGATTGCACAATGCACAGGCCGTTTCAAGATGCGCACGGACGCTTGTTAAAATGTTCAGGTGATGCTCTTTCAAATGAGTACTCTGTCGTTTTCCAACTCGCTCTGGTTGTCTCAGGAGAGATCGATGAAGATAGGACCTCATTTTGCCTGTTTACTATGGTATACTCTGTTCAACGAAAGAAAACGTCGAGAAACCCATACTAACGGGTAAACTGGTGAGATCGATGTTTCATGCCACAGTAGAAGTTGCCTCTGAGTACATTGACGTTTCATCCAGTCATCCTCCCCTTGATGTTTCATAAAGTGCCCGTGCCCACCCCGCCTTTATTTTGGAAAGACTCCGTATTCACCTTCAATGGATGTTGTCGGTTTTGTCTGTTTTGTTGTCCGTTTTGTGTCGACGAAAAGACAACAAAACCGACAACACCGCCTATAAAAAACGGACAACGAAACCGACAACAAATGAACGGGTTTTTGCCAACAATGACGCCAGGTCGGGGTGTGTGTTAAAGGCAAGGGCTACCCTAACAACGACCTTGGAATTTTAATTTCGCCCCAATTTTATCATAAACTATTGTATATTTTTTAACGAAGTATTTTACAAAAAAAACGCATTTCAAAATTCCTGAATTAAAAGGTCGATGTTAGGGTAGCCCTTGCCTTTAAAGCGATACTTTTTTCAAGAAATGTCTTACATGTTTTCGGATAGTTGTTTCCACCAGAAGTGGTGTCACACACCTCCATAAAGTATTTGTTTGCGCCATGTTGAAAATCTATTCGGCGTATCATTTGGTCAGTCCCAAAAGTACCGGGTATACCAGGGACATTGATTTGTCTCTGGCAGTAGCCAGATGCCCCACAATTGCACACGCGCTTCTTTGTGGAAAAGCAGCATCTGTATCTTTCTCTGAAAAGAATGATAATTACAAACAAAGACAAGGATTTTTCTAAAAAAAATTAGAGCGCTGGTGCAAATTTTGTTTGACCAAGTTCTTGTGGTCCCATATATTTATTTTATTTATTTATTACAACGCTTTACCCTACCCTCCGTCCGGTGTTAGTATTGCGCCGTTGACATAGAGAGCCCTCATGCTGACATTGTAAACATCGCCAATTGCTAATCGATCGCCAATGAAGTCGCATCCGGCTGTTGGTTTCAAGAACGTGTTGTAAACAAAATCGTTAATTCCGGTCTGCTGTGGATCTCCAAATACCGACGCATTCCCTTTATCTCCAGCTGTATAGCAGTCCTAAAACAATAGGCGTGTGTGGGTCGTAGCGGGATATTGAAGGAGCGAGATTTGAAATCCCGCTAGCGGAAGATGGAATACTAGTTCCTGCTAGCGGGATATGAAATTCAATTGAAAGATATTTGCCTGCAATTGTCTGATATTTATGCCTGATATTTGCCCGAGATTTATGACACTCTCACGGATGTGAGTGTACTTAGCAATTTCCTGTCAAGTGGCGCGGTCTTTATCTGTGTGTCATTCTTGTTCTTCACTGCGTTGCGATCAGTTGATCAGTTTTTGCTAGTCTAAGTCCTTGCTCTTGTCCTTGTTTCAAGCAACGATTGACCTGCTCCTCCAAGTGTCACAAAGAAGAGCCTCGCAAAAATCCAAATAACAACGCTGATCTTTTTTCCATGATAGTGTTTGTTTGATGGTCAGTTATTGTTATTGCAAGCCCCAAAACCGGATGGTGTTTGAAGAAATCGACAGTACCAGTTATTGAGGTGGCGCAGACACTTCCGGGTGTCGACAAAAATTTTACGCAAAGAGTGAAGCTTTTGGGATATTTCACATCCTGCTACGAGTTGCCAAATTTTCAAATCCCGCTAGCGGGTTCTAAAATTTCATCTCCCTTTAGCGGGATTTCAAATCTCGCTACAGTACCTTTAAGATCCCGCCCAGCTACGACAGTTTTATGTACAGTACATACCTAGGGTATGTACATAAGGTACAAGGTAGTATCAAGAATAATACAGGGTGTCTCACGTAGACCTACCTAACGATCCAGCCTTATAACTTCTGTATTACAGTAGATATCAAGCTGAAATTTTGTCCACAGAAACCCAAGAATATACCATTTGTTGTGGCAAAATTTGAGCCAGATAGGTCAACTAGGGATTAAATTACGAGCTTGCAAAGTTGTGACCACATTTTTCAACATTTTGAAATCAGTGGTGCCGCTATTGACCTCGACAGCTCCTTGAAGGCTGTTATGGGCGGTAAATCGCCTGTATTTTTGTATCCTTTGTGTTCTGGTCCGTGATGACGTTCAGCCGTTATTGTTCCGCCATATTTCAATGTTGGATGAGCTGCTTGACCATGCTGAGCAGAAGATTTTAGTCCCAAAACCACGCTCAGTGCGGAAAATGCGAAAAACAGGGTCTAACATTTGCAAGCTCGTAATTTAATCCCTAGTTGACCTATCTGGCTCAAATTTTGCCACAACAAATGGTATATTCTTGGGTTTCTGGGGACAAAATTTCAGCTTGATATGTACTGTAATACGGAAGTTATAAGGCTGGATCGTTAGGTAGGTCTACGTGAGACACCCTGTATAAGCTAACAAGAATGAAACACTTCACGCAAAAACACGGTCCAACCCTGCCGCATTTTGACTCGATTACAATAGTCGATGATTACAATAGTCGATGATTACAATCATCGAACATTGATTAGAATAGTCGATGATTACAATGGACGATCGTTGATTGTAATCATCGATGATTACAATCAACGAAAGTTGAAAACAATCAATCCCTCTATTCCAATCACGGTTTTGTCTATTGCGAAATCCTATAAAACAATGTACTTTCGTGCATTAGAATCAATGTTCCTTTATTACAATAGCTTTTAGTGCAAAAGAATGCACTTTCATGCATTAGAATACAGTTCCATGAAATAAATAAAGCATGTATTGTGATGCACTTTCGATCATTACAATAGTCAATCATCGAACGTTGATTAGAATAGAGGGATTGATTGTTTTCAACTTTCGTTGATTGTATTGTAATCATCGATGATTACAATCAATCAACGACCGTTCATTGTAATCATCGACTATTCTAATCAATGTTCGATGATTGTAATCATCGACTATTGTAATCGAGTCAAAATGCGGCAGGATTGGACCGTGTTTTTGCGTGAAGTGTTTCATTCTTGTTAGCTTATATTATTCTTGGTAGTATGTAAGTAGCTGGTCCACCATCTCGGGCCGTAACCACTCTGTGCATCCACCCTGACCTCGAGGCCGCCAATGGCTGTTCCCGTGGTCGCAGAGAATATTCTTAACTTGAACATTAAATTAAAACTTTTTTGTGCTTACAGCATCCGTTGCAGGTTCAAAGAAAACGCAGGCAGCTTGCAGATTAGCCTGAGTGACGGGAACTGTGAAATTCGGTGAGATCTTCCAGCCCACGGGACACGTGACGTTTATGTCCTCTGCAATAATGTTGCTGTTAATGACGGTGCCTGAACATGGAATTCCAGTGGTTGTTGTTGTTGTAGTCGTCGTCGTCGTTGTTGTTGTCGACGTTGTTGTTGTCGTCGTTGTTAACACTGGGCCTTAACACACGCATGCTATGTACACTGAGTAGAGTAGTACAGGTAAAGACAGAGGCGCTGAAAGCTGGAGAGTTTATCTTTGAACACCCTGCACATATGCATACGCAACGCAGTAGCAGTAGTATAGCAGTTGCAGTGTGTACTATCAAAAATGTATAATTCTTCTTAGGGGAAGAATGGACGACATAGTGTAAACGAAACAGAGCATCCCTGGCAGATATTCGCCCCAATTTTTTGGGTTTATGAAATATCCAATTATATTTGGATCTCCAATTATTTGGGTTTTACGAAACCATTACATTGGGTTTTATGAAACCAGTCTATTGGCGTTTTACGAAAGGCGAATTATTGGTTTCGTAAAACCCAAAAAATTGGATATCCAAATATTTCGATATTACGAAACCATTACATTGGTTTCGCCTTTCGTAAAACCCAATACAATGGTTTCGTAAAACCCAATGTAATGGTTTCGTAAAACCCAAATAATTGGATATCCAAATAATTAGATTCATAAACCCAAAAAATTGGGGCGAATATCTGCCAGGGATGATCTGTTTCATTTACCCTACGTCGTCCATTCTTTCCTTAAGCAGAATTATATAGGGTGTTTCATAATAAACTCTCCGGATGTTTGCGCCTCTCATTCCTCAACGGAGTGTTCGATTTTAGTACGCTCTTTTACATTTGGTAGCTAAGGCTTCTACAATTATGCAGGCAAAATTTCAGCCCTGTAGTCTTTCTACCAAGGAAGTTATGAAAGCTGAAACTTTCGGACCCAAAAATTTACGTTTTTTTTCACTATGGGGGATAAACCCGGGCTAAGGCCGAAGTTAGCACTCCACGGATGATTTTTTTCAATTTTCTTCACAATGGCGTTGTAGATTTGGTTCTGCCGCGTCTTACATGGGAAAATGAACAGGATTTGAAAACGTATTAGCATTTGGATGGTAGAATTTGCTCTTGTGGTACAATATTACATAGGCAAATCCCCGATTTCTGGGGCCAGCTTTCTGAGCTGTTTTGAGCCGCTTCCTTTTGGCCTAGAAAGTTGAAATTTTGTTTGCATAAACTTTGAAGCCTTGGCTACTTATTGCAAAAGACCGCATTTAAAAATGACACTTCGCTGTGGAAATAGAGACACAAACATCCGGAGAGTATATTATGAAACACCCTGTATAATATTTTTGGTACTATGTACATAGGTACATTTGGAACAACTTACAAGCGTTAAAGTATGTGCTGCTGGTGAATGAATTGCCACTGGTGACGTCACAGACTTCCATGAAGTATTTGCCGCCCGCGTGCTGAAAGTCAATTCTTCGAATGATGGGTGCTCCAAACAGGGGAAAGTTATTGAAGTTCATCTGGCTGGAACTGTAATTGGTCCCTATGCACTTGCAAACGCGTTGAATTTTGGAGTAGCAGCAGCGATAGCGTTCTCTGAAACAAACTCACCATTACGTATATTAATTTTAGGTTCCAGGTATACAGTAGAGGGTACATGTAAGTACTTATCACGCACAGATATTCGCACAGGCAAATTTTCTCAGTGGATTGCACAAATTTCTGCCTGTGAAAATATCTGTGCGGTGTGGTACATAGTCTTTGCTTTTGAATCATTATTGGAACAAGAACAAAGACCATCCTCTTTGTGACTTGATTTTCCCCGTTCTCTGAAAAAAGAAGGGGGTAAAACGCCGCACTGTGTGCAAGAACTTCTGCTGTGTTGCGTCATGTAGTAAGTTTCTTTAGCACTTTCTCGAAGGGTTTTCCCAATGATTTTTTCGCGGCCGGCCGAACGGACCAAAACATAAGTGGGCCGGACCAAACATTAGGAACAAAACTTGGCGGAAGCCCTTCGCCTTCCTCTTGAGCAAATCGGATCTTCTTCCCTTCTCTCCCTCCCTCCTTCTCCTTCCTTCTCCCCCACGCTGACTCTAATCCTTTTTATGACCACTCAAGAGGGAGGAAACAAAAGCTCGTCCGTTTCGTCCGATGTCTTGGGCTGGGACGAAAAAGTCCGGACCGCCGGCCGTTTTTGGTTCATTGGGAACACGCTAATCCTTCGGCCGGCCGGCGGGTCCGGCCCATTTTAAGGGTTTGGGAAAACCCTTTCTGACACCGTATGGCTTTTGATTGCACCCGCACTGGATAAACCATGACAAACCATCGGCGAAGCATGGCAAACAAACCGCGGAAACAAACGAAACGCGCAAACGCTCCGACCGAATGGGAAAGAAAGTACGACTATAATATTCTTTCGTTTCGTTTTTTTCTTAGAGGAAAGCGAGAGGACGCTTGACTTTTTCCATCTAATGGATCGGGCCGCTCCACCAGTGGAATCCCACTTTCCCACTTTTTGCCCGGAATCGAATGGAAGAAGCGCCTGTTCGGATAAACAAGGATTACCATTTTCACCATAATAACCCTTGCGGGATCAAAGTGACCATATATGGACTCACCCAAAAATCGTCAAATTTGTTCAAAAAATCGTCAAATTTGTTCAAAAAATCGTCAACTTGTCAAAAAAAATCGACAGCTTTGCAAAAAATTTTGGTCTGTTTTAGGCTGACGATTTCGTCATTTTGCGGACGATTTCGTCATTTGTGAAATTTTGTTTATTCAACACGACATCAGACAGGTTTACAAAAATCATCCCTATTTCATCAAATACTTGAAAAGTTCCTCATAAACTCTTGACTTTTCATGATTTTTTTTTAAAAATCGTCAAGCGTTCTCAAAAAAATTCAGTATAAACTGATGACGATTTTTTCCAGAACCAGAAATTTCTGATGCATCCAAAACAAAATTTGACGATTTTTTTTGCAAACTTGACGATTTTAAAAAGTAACTTTACGATTTTCCGAAGCAACTTGACGATTGCAAAAATGACGATTTTTCTTTGATCCCGCAAGGGATAAAGAGCTCACCTTTGATTGTCGTTTTTCGACGAGGGAGCCCCTGCGGTGTTTGAACAGTTTAGATCGGCATTGAAGTACAGTAGTCGCCGAGACGTCGTTTGTTGTGCTTTCTTTTTTAGCTCACACTCCTTTCTGCTCTCAGAACGCAGAGACAAATGAACGACTTCGACGTCCCCGTCGGCAGCGATCTAAACTGATCATTAAATGCTGCCAGGGCCACCTCGCGACCGCCCAAAGTTAAACGCAACCGGTGAATACCCACGGCCCACGATGTACAGTACACATTTATCGATTTCTCGCCTCGCCATTTCATTCGGGGTGCTCGGCTTATGTACACAACCCGTTTCGTACCCCGGTTTTCGTACCCTGCTCGCTTGGTACACTTTTCAGTTCGTACCAGACCCAACTGGTACACTCGTCGATTTGTACCCCAATTTTACGTGTACACAGTTTGGTAGCAGTGCGTTTCGTACACTTGCATCTGGAACACTAATTGTTTCGTTCATTCTATGGTAGGGTACACTCCACGGTACTTAAGGTCTCGGACGACAGTTCTCTGAGCCGTGGACTCCTAGACTACCAGCACATATATACTACTGCGTGTAGTCATACAACTCTTACTCGTACAATCCAAATTCCAGTTATTTTCATCCGTCTTCTTCGTTTCAGTTCCCTGTTTCCGCTCCAGCCCGTGCGCCGCGCTCTGGTCGCTCGTTTTCGATCGTCTACGTACTAAAATGCATGTACTCCTAGAATATTTCGCAGGTCTCTCCTGAGCCAACGAAAGCGAGTTGAGAGGAGATCAAGATACCGATGGATAGCTTGTTACACGATCTCTTTGACGCGCCATATAGCGCCTCTTGAAACGGTCTATCTGTAGCGCTATTCCTGATTGAAACGCTAACTTTTTCAAACACGTTTTTTATGGATAACTTTGCGTAGAGGCAACCTAGAGAGTACCGATCGATTCCTCTCGTAAAGACGCGTTCAACGGTATGCCTCATGTTGAAAAATACGGGATACGGTCACTTGGTTGCCGGTCACTTCGTTGCGGTCACTTCGTTGCGGCAGTGATCACTTTGTTGCGAGAACTTTCGTTGCGGTCACTTCGTTGCGGTTTTTTCGTTGCGGACATTTCGTTGCGGCCATCCTCTGGTCATTTCGTTGCGAGTACTTTCGTTGCCGTTCATTTCGTTGCAGGCTTAGGCTTAGGCTTAGGCTTAGGTAAATCTCGCAACGAAATGACCAGCAACGAAAGTTCTCGCAACCAAATGACCAGAGGACAGCCGCAACAAAGTGTCCGCAACGAAAAAACCGCAACGAAGTGACCGCAACGAAAGTTCTCGCAACGAAGTGACCGCGGCAACGAAAGGTCCGCGACGAAATGTCCGCAACGAAAAAAACCGAACGAAGTGACCGCGAACCGAAAAATACCCAGCGGTTCCATCGGAACACCCAAATCGCATAGTTTTTATGGTGTTCTTTGGCGTGTCGTACTGCGCCGAATACAGGAGCTTTGGCGCTGCAGTTTGGTGTACGTGTAGAGGAAGAATGGTACTTTATTCACGTTGTGACGGATCACTTTTATCTTGCGTATAACGGCTACGACGAAGCCTCAAAATTGGCTCCGAAACTATACCGTGAGACCTTAAATGCATTTATGGGGAAGGTGTATTCGGTGTTGTACGGTGCTTGGAGAATTTGCATACGGTACGTTGCATTGTTTTTGCTGTACGAGTGGTGGATTGCGTGTGCGTGCGTGTGCCACGTTGGTGTGTAAGGAAGAAGAGAGGAAGAAGGTTGCTTTTGGAGAAAGGTCTGTACACTTAGCGAAGAAGCTTCTGCAAGGATATTTATTAGCTAACTAACACATATTTTATGCCGTGAAGCATCATAATAACGGTCATGGACTTTGTACGTATTGTGCACGGTGCCTTCACGACATACTATATGGCGCAGTCATTATAAAACACCTAATCGGGTGTTGGAGTGTTGCAGGTAGATATTTCAAGTATTCGCTTTTGGTTATTTGTGGATTTTACTCCGTGGATTTTATTCAATACTACGTCTTGATTGATGGAAAGAAGAAGAATGGTGCAATTGGCAGTTTTGATCGTGGTTCTTTCGTATCTGGCGGAGGCGCGATGGACTCCGGCGCTTAGTCCACGCAGACCACGGTAACTTACACGTGAGCTGTACGTATGTACGGACGAAATTTGGGCTCGAAACGGTGCATAGGTACGTACGTATGTACGTTCGGTGTATTCTATGTATATGTAATTGAAGTGGGTGTGACGTGTGAGTGAAAGTGCACGCGCATTCGCATTCTTTTCTCTGTCGGTGAGGACATATGTACGGTACATACTGTCTGTAGCTCTTGTGTTCGTGTATTCGCGTAGTTTATGTAGCACTGCCATACCCACTCGCGCGGTTCGGTACCTACTTTCCAAAAAGAAGCAGGACGCGGCGTATTTCGCGCAGATGGATCGGCTGCGTGCTCATGCGGAGAATCAGAGGCGATTGATGCAGCGGCCGGCCACAGGCTAGGGCTCCGGAGGTTCAAGCGGGACCTGCCGCAGCGCCTGTGCCTCCTCCATACATACAGTATTTTGCTATGCTGCAAGAGCGCCAGATTCGGCATGAGCAGGCAACCGCGGCCAGATTTAGGAAGGTTGAGCAGGTGTTGTCGGGCGTCAGTCTCAGTCTTGGTAGTCTCGGCAAAATTTCTCTAATCTCGGTCTCGACTCTCGGCCTCGTTCTCAGCAACAATCTCTTTTATTGTACATAGTCTCGGCTCGGCCCCTCTAAAAATTTACTGGTGACGGCCACTACAGTTCAGTATAACCCCGTGTTCAGGAGCCGATTTGCCTCTAATGCAGGAAACCGGTAGCTTAGAATGTGCAATGCAATATGTAGAGGGTTTTTTGTAGTGGCTGTATAGTATCAAACGTGGTAGATTCGCGAGGCCCGGTTCTAGGCTCAATAATACAGAGTAGGCCTATTGCTCATAAAACCATATGGAATTCGCTTTCGTTTTGTTCTAATGGTCGCTTTCTAATGACATAAACAATGGCGATAGATGTTTTAAATTGCAATTTTCTATACATTGCATGGCCAAAATCGCCCTGCAAAAGAAATGCATTCGCGATATGTCTCAGGATATATGCAGAAAGTTGCTGTGAAAACACGATTTCAATCTTGTCTCGGTCTAGCCTAAAGTAGTCCCTCAAAGTTGCGAGACCAACACCAACCAACACCGAGAATTTGAAAATTCAAAAGCCGAGACTGAGACCGAGATCGTCAAAAAAGACCGAGATTTCCAAGACCGAGTTTGTACCAACTACGGTAGCTACAGTATGTATGTATGTATGTACGTATTGTACGTACGTTGTGGAAAGCAGGGAAAAAAGGTACATACAGCAGCCCCTTAATCCTCCTTACCCTCCATCCGGTGTTAGTATTGCGCCGTTAACATAGATGACTCTGAAGCTGACATTGTAAACATCGCCAATTGCTAGTCGGTCACCAATGAAGTCGCATCCGGCTGTTGGTTTCAAGAACGCGTTGTAAACAAAATCGTTAATTCCGGTTTGCTGTGGATCTCCAAATACCGACGCATTTCCTTCATCCCCAGCTGTGTAGCATACCTGCAATGCAACTGAGGGTTCCCGATTACCCACTACAGACCTACATACGTAACGTACAGAATGTGTGTATTATGTAGAGTACTGTACATACAGTATTGTGTAGAATACATAACCCACTACGTATAATGTACTGGAGCTGCAATGTCAAGGGCTTCTTTCCTTCTTTGTTGCCGGATCGAATACGTTCCTGTAGCAATCCGATTAGTGCTGCTAGCAAAGGTTACCTATTTTTGGTACCGCTATTATTTTAACTTTACCGCATCAGTTGCTGGTTCAAAGAAGGAGCATGCCGCCTGAAAGGTTGATTGCGTGACTGGAATGGTGAAATTCGGAAGGATCTTCCAGCCAACTGGACAGGTCACGTTCACGTCTTCACCTACGACATTTTGTTGGCCGTCAACTTCATCGGTCATCCAGCATAGAAGGCTAAGAATGATAATCCCCACTGCATTTTGCAGATGGGCAACCATATTTCCAATTAGGGAGATTGGGAGAGCCTGACAAACTGGTTGGTATTTTTTGGCAGAGTGAACGAAAAGCGCCTCTCTCGCTGCTGAGTGAAAGCAAGAGAGAGCAGCTACATACGTAGCTGGGATGGAATAGGTAGCTAATAGCTTAAACGCAAGAAAAACGGCTACAAAGCTCGAAATAGTTATACATACGTACATAGCTATGTAGCTACCGTAATCTCTCCCGCTACGGCAGAATGTGCAGAAAATACGTGGCAGCTCTTATTTGATGCGTCCTGTGCCTTTCTTGCACGCATAAAGTGTATGTACGTACATATGTGCACCCCGATACCAATAATATCTGTTCAGCCTGCGGAGTTTATCATGCATACCCAATGCAAAGAGGGTATTATGGAGAGGGTATTATGGACCAACAAACATAAGCAAGCAGCAAAGCCCGGATCGGTCGAGATTGAAATTCCTGGAAAACGCTTTTTATTCTCCCACCCAGATCGTCAGTGAAATTGCTGGCCCTTATGGCTTCTTAGAAAAGGCAAGAGCCTCTCTGCTCCACATCGGCATCCTTCCAATCCACGTGTTTTCTTCACTTCACCTCCATCCATAATGTCCTCTTCGAGGTACGTACACACGTACATATACATACAATAAGCAATACAGCACCGTATGCTTCTTATTTTCTCTGGCAAGCTGGCAATCTCCAAAGTAATTAGCTGTCATTCGTCCTCATAAAGAGAAAGCCAGAGGATATATTTTTCTAGCGAACAGCAACCGATCCGCAATCTGGGGAATATTTTCAGCATGACTTTGATTCTAAGAAAAGGTACGAACAGCGACAGCCAGAACTGGGGCTATCGGCTATACTAGGAATACCTTCATACAATACACCGGTAGGTACGTACATAGGGTAGATTACATTCATGACGTACATACGTATGTCAGTGGGCTTATACACTGTACCTACATACGTAGGTACGTATTAGTGTTGTATACTTTTTTCGAAAAAGTACTGAGTACTTAAAGGCGGGGGGTAACGTTACGAACGAACAGGTATTTTCACAAATGCTCCCCACCATTGAATAGAGAATTTTTTTCTGCCCATATGCGTCATATGTCAAAATGTTGTAGCTCCTTGCGTTGTTGAGGTACGTAATTTTTTCGGCATCCATCTCCCATAGCTGTGAACCACAGTAAAGCGTCGAGGCGTACAGGTGACTGTCGTGCGTTCTGCGCGGTTTCGAAAACGGCTCTGTCATGGACGCTCTAAATGTCCGTGGCACAAAGAAACGAGGAGAAAATAAAGAAAAAATTTGCAAAATAACACCATGAGCTATTGAGCAGGATTTATAAAACTATCGTCACCTACGTTCGAGCGCATTTGTTGCATCGCTTGGAAATACCGCGCAGAACGCACGACAGTCACCTGTACGCCTCGACGCTTTACTGTGGTTCACAGCTACCAGTGGAGAAGTGCTCCTAAGGAGCACGAAGGAAGTGAGCGAGAGGCTCACTAGCCTGCAGATGCTTATGGGGTTGACGGCGCAGAAACCAGAAGGTTCCAACCACCCATCGCTGCCGAAACTTGCTACCCCTCCGAGTTGACAGCCTCTCGCACAATCTGCTGCTGTCTGACTGGTGCGGGCATACTTTTGCCCATTCCCAATCATGGCAAACAAAACTCTTCAATGACCTTTGTTGCCTCTCGCCTGCTTCTGTATGCCTGATCCATGCAGCATTATGAATAAGGCGTCACTTCCTCACTGGATAACGAAAAGGACGGGGAAATCCCCGTCCCGTCGAGAAAGGACGGGGATATCCCCGTCCTTTTTGCAGTCCTTTTGGTCGAAAAGGACCGCGGAAACTTCTCCAATAAACAGACAAAACCCAACAGACAAAAGAACCTGTGCTGTCATTCAGCGCGAGCTGTGTTGGTTGGGGCAATAAACGTTGGGGGCTGGTCAATAGAAATGTGTGTCTGTCTTCTCTTTCCTTGCTCGCGCACCACTAATAAAAGTTAATCCCTTACCTCACATCTTTCCGCCTCCCCCTCTTCATGTACTAAAAACTTTGCCCGAGAAGGGGTAATAAAACGGTCCTTTCCTGACAGAGTAGCCAGCAAAAAGGGCGGGGATTTCCCCGTCCCTCACGGGGATTTTGGTTATCCAGTGAGGACGCGGGCCCTAAGTATGTGCATATGTATTGTACGGATGTTTGTTCTTTCTCGCATGTGCATTCGCATGTAGTACAGTACATACGTACCCATTCAATAATGGCCTCCAATGTGACCAGCCGTTTCACACGTTTCTTGCCAAATAGAAGGCGAGAGGTCCACCAGGGTTCGATCTTCTCGATTCAAAATATCGGCTTTGGAATCAAGTTTCAGCTGAAGTTATCACTTGCTGTTGTTCAGGATAAACAGCTATAAGCTATAAGCTATAAGACATGAAATCTTTACAGGTATGTATGTATGTTCTGCTCTTGAGGAAACATCACATTTTTTTGTCTTTGAACTAATGCTCAAGGTTTTTTGTTGCATCATATTATGTACCAGCATGTACATGTTTACATACATATATTACCTAGTTAAGATGACCAAATATTATGGTTTGGATCCAGCGTTTTGCATGTGATCAGGCATACAGAAGCAGGCGAGAGGCAACAAAGGTCATTGAAGAGTTTTGTTTGCCATGATTGGGAATGGGCAAAAGTATGCCCGCACCAGTCAGACAGCAGCAGATTGTGCGAGAGGCTGTCAACTCGGAGGGGTAGCAAGTTTCGGCAGCGATGGGCGGTTGGAACCTTCTGGTTTCTGCGCCGTCAACCCCATAAGCATCTGCAGGCTAGTGAGCCTCTCGCTCACTTCCTTCGTGCTCCTTAGGAGCACTTCTCCACTGGTTCCTGCCACGTCTACTCGATATGTGAGAAGCATATAGGATACCGTATTTACCTGTGCATAGCCCCCCTATGCATAGCCCCCCCCCTATGCATAGCCCCATATTGGCAAAACATAAAAAATGCCCTATGCATAGCCCCCCCCCTATGCATAGCCCCATATGTACTGTACAGTACCTGAACCTACCTACATAAGCTGGTCATAAGCTACCCATAGCCACTCCCACACCAAGCTAAGGTGCCTATAAGCCTGCTTGGGGGTGTATTGTGCTAGAATAACCCTGTTTTGACCTCAATTATGCCCTAAAACACGTGCTTTTGACCTAAAAAATATGCCTCTGTGCACCTCTCAAAAACATAAAAAATGCCCTATGCATATCCCCCCCCCCCTATGCATAGCCCCATATAGGTAAATACGGTACAAGCATGTCAAAATTGTTCCCAATCGATACATTTTGTTTTAACACATGCATACAAATCTTTTAAAAACTGAGCTTGAGTTGACGAGATGTGCTAACGGACCTCAAGATACATTATAAACATAAATTAGGGGATATACCTACATGGGACATTTCTATGTTTTTGAGAGGAATTGAGCCTTATGTGAATGTGCATTACAAATGCATACAAATCTTTGAAAAACCGAGCTCGAGTTGACGAGATGTGCTAGTGGAACCTCGACATACATAATACACTACATGGAACATTTTTTATGTTTTTGAGAGGAGATTGAGTATGTGAATGTGCATAACACATGAAATGCAATTCTTTAAAAACAAACTGAGCTCAAGTTGACGAGATGCGCTAGTGGAACTTCGAGATACATTATAAATTACACAGGATGTTTCTTTGTTTTTGAGTGGAATTGAGCCTATGTGAATTTAATTAGACTATGTGAATCAGGTATGAGCGAGGAGTTGGTTAGTAAGAAATGCAAGACATAGGTAGACCTTGTCAAGATGAATTGAATGGTATATCACGTGACTACATTTAGCCAATTTTTGTTTTATTTTGTGCCTATGTGTATACATTAGAACTATGTGAATTAGGCATATTGGGTACAAGCATGTAGAAATTATTCCCAACTGATAGATCTTGCGAAGATGAATCAAATGGTATGTCACATGCCTACAAATCGCCAAACTGAAGAATATAACACCTTTTTGCGACTTTCATCAATGTGAATGCATTTTTTACTATGTGAATCAGGCATGAGCATGTCGCAGTGGGCAGCAATCGATAGATCTTTTGAAGACGAATCGAATGGTATCCCATATGCCTACATTTAGCTAATTTTTGTTTTCTTTTATAATTATGTAAATTATGTCAATAACTAAGAACTATGTGAATCAGGCATATTGGAAACGAGCATGTAGAAATTGTTTTCAATCGATAGATCTTGCATAGACGAATCTAATGGTATGTCACAAGCCTACAAGTCATCAACTTTGGAAAAATAGCACCTTTTTGCAACTTTCGTCTATGTGAATGCATTTTTTACTATGTGAATCAGGCATAAGCATGTCGCAGTGGCCAGCAATCGATAGCTCTTTTGAAGGCGAATCGAATGGTAATGCTATATGACTATATGTGGCCTCTACAGTGCGGCAGGCACTCAAATCAGCTGTCTGTCGCGTCCTTAAGTATTGCTAAAGCCAAACATAAAAACAGCCAACTTTGACAGCTCATAACTCGAGAACGAAAGCGAATTTTAAAAATCTAAAAAAATTCGTATCGAGAGTAGAGTGAGATCTATCTTTTGGTATACCTACCAGTCAGATCTGAAAAAAGTCCAGGGAGGAGTATGCGTTGGAACTTTGCAACTATTTTTACCACAAAATCGCAATTTTAAGGGTGTCAGAGGCCTTAAACGCAAAAAGTGCTCGGACCACTTTGCCAAGATCTTTACATTTTCTGTCTTTTAAAAAAAAAACCGAGCTCGATCCCTCGACTCGTTGAAAAGTTATGGAGGTCACAAGTTTTCAGTACATAAGAGAAGGTCCACGAAAGAGCGGGGCAAAGGCTGAAACCGGCTGATCTCCGATTTCGACGAAACCTAGCTCATTCGAAAGCGCGTCAAAAGTTATGTAAAACGCGACAATTCCGACACTTCTGCGCTTAACCGTTAGCGAGATATGGCCGCTCAAAGATTCGCCAACTTGAGTGACACTTTTGTCCAACTCAATTTTGGACCTTTCGCGCATAAACGGCCATATCTCGGCAACCAATAGGGGTATTCGCATGCGCTTTTTTTTGTTCAACTCCCCATTCTTCGCGGAATTATATACTTTTCGAACGAAATTTTTAACCCCTACCGTAATCGAGATATTGAGACAAACGTGGTGTCGATTTTTTGAAAATTGGCAACTTTAGGGCCTAACTTTGACTGAAGATTGCCAAGCTCGGCAACGGTGTACAGAGACGGCACCTAGCTCATTGAATAGCTCAACTCTTGCTCTTTCGAATGGTATATGCCATGTCCATTCCGCTGAAGAAAAGTTTTGAATTACTGTTACATTACTGTTTTTGAATTACAGGCTGTTTTTGCCGAATGTGCGATTTGAAGGTTTAAGACGGCATTTAAGCGTATTAACGATGCGATTTTTGAAATCTACATCAAATTCTACACCAGGTAGGTTCTTTGGTTTTTTCAAATTTCCACCAAAAATTTATTACAACAACAAATAGACATTGAAAGGTGGGCAGTTTTGGCGAACTTTTGAGTTCCTTCTGAGTTCAGGGTACCTGTCATTTTGGTGAACTTTTGCAGTACTGAGTGCAACACTTTGTCTATTTTGGCCTATTTTGCTTTCAGATAGGCCAAAATCAAAGAACCTACCTTGTGTAGAATTTGATGTAGATTTCAAAAATCACATCTTTAAAACGCTTAAATGCCGTCTTAAACCTTCAAATCGCACATTCGGCAAAAACAGCCTGTAATTCAAAATTTTTCTTCAGCGGAATGGACATGGCATATACCATTCGAAAGAGCAAGAGTTGAGCTATTTAACGAGCTAGGTGCCGTCTCTGTACACTGTTGCCGAGCTTGGCAATCTTCGGTCAAAGTTAGGCCCTCACGCTGCCAATTTTCAAAAAATCGACACCACGTTTGTCTCAATATCTCGATTACAGTAGGGGTTAAAAAATTTTCTTCAAACCCCGTATATAATTCCTTGCGAGAATGGGGAATTGAACAAAAAAAACCGCACGCGATACTCCCTAGTGGTTACCGAGATATGGCCGTTTATGCGAGAAAGGCCTGAAAATTCAGTGGTAAAAAGTGTCACTAAAGTTGGCCAAACTTGAGCGGCCGTAACTCGCTAACGGTTAAGCGCAGAAGGGTCGGAACCTCTCGCGCGATTCTTTTTCGCGCTTTCATCTTACATAACTTTTTACGCGCTTTCAAATGAGCTAGGTTTCACACATTAAATAGCCGTCGTCATCGGAGATGCAGCCGGTCTTCAGGTGGTTATTTTTTGTTCACTTCTGCCTTTTTCCACCTTCCCATATATTGTCAGCAATGTACTCAACATAGTTGCCCCGCTACTTTTAACAAAGTGGACCTTTTCATAAGAAAAGGTCCACGAAAAAGCGGGGCAGCAATGGGGACCTGAAACCGGCTGATCTCCGATTTCGACGAAACCTAGCTCATTTGAAAGCGCGTAAAAAGTTATGTAAGATGCGACAATTCCGACCCTTCTGCGCTTAACCGTTAGCGAGTTACGGCCGCTCAAGTTTGGCCAACTTTAGTGACACTTTTTACCACTGAATTTTCAGGCCTTTCTCGCATAAACGGCCATATCTCGGTAACCACTAGGGATATTCGCGTGCGGTTTTTTTTGTTCAATTCCCCATTCTTCGCAAAATTATATACTTTTCGAACGAAATTTTTAACCCCTACTGTAATCGAGATATTGAGACAAACGTGGTGTCGATTTTTTGAAAATTGGCAGCGTGAGGGCCCAACTTTGACCGAAGATTGCCAAGCTCGGCAACAGTGTACAGAGACGGCACCTAGCTCGTTAAATAGCTCAACTCTTGCTCTTTCGAATGGTATATGCCATGTCCATTCCGCTGAAGAAAAATTTTGAATTACAGGCTGTTTTTGCCGAATGTGCGATTTGAAGGTTTAAGACGGCATTTAAGCGTTTTAAAGATGTGATTTTTGAAATCTACATCAAATTCTACACAAGGTAGGTTCTTTGATTTTGGCCTATCTGAAAGCAAAATAGGCCAAAATAGACAAAGTGTTGCACTCAGTACTGCAAAAGTTCACCAAAATGACAGGTACCCTGAACTCAGAAGGAACTCAAAAGTTCGCCAAAACTGCCCACCTTTCAATGTCTATTTGTTGTTGTAATAAATTTTTGGTGGAAATTTGAAAAAACCAAAGAACCTACCTGGTGTAGAATTTGATGTAGATTTCAAAAATCGCATCGTTAATACGCTTAAATGCCGTCTTAAACCTTCAAATCGCACATTCGGCAAAAACAGCCTGTAATTCAAAAACAGTAATGTAACAGTAATTCAAAACTTTTCTTCAGCGGAATGGACATGGCATATACCATTCGAAAGAGCAAGAGTTGAGCTATTCAATGAGCTAGGTGCCGTCTCTGTACACCGTTGCCGAGCTTGGCAATCTTCAGTCAAAGTTAGGCCCTAAAGTTGCCAATTTTCAAAAAAACTACACCACGTTTGTCTCAACATCTCGATTACGGTAGGGGTTAAAAATTTCGTTCGAAAAGTATATAATTCCGCGAAGAATGGGGAGTTGAACAAAAAAAAGCGCATGCGAATACCCCTATTGGTTGCCGAGATATGGCCGTTTATGCGCGAAAGGTCCAAAATTGAGTTGGACAAAAGTGTCACTCAAGTTGGCGAATCTTTGAGCGGCCATATCTCGCTAACGGTTAAGCGCAGAAGGGTCGGAATTGTCGCGTTTTACATAACTTTTACGCGCTTTCGAATGAGCTAGGTTTACATAACTTTTGTGGACGCGCTTTCGAATGAGCTAGGTTTAGACTAGCAGATCTGCCAGAGCGCCGACACAACAAGCCAGAAGAAAGGTCGGATATCGGGAGATCGGGATCAGCGATCGACTTTGACTCAGTTCCATGGTTGCGTCGGAAAGCAAGAGTTGATAGGTGGCTGCCGCAAAGCCCCAGCAAACTACGAGGCTGATTGCTGGTACCTTTATGCGCTCTTGCTTCAGAAAAGCACTGGAACCCACTGCGAGCGCCGTCAGGGCCAAAGTTGACAGAAACCAGCCACCGAGCCGCGACCATTTCGCTCGCGGAGACCTGCCTCTTAACGCGAGAGCGAGCAGAGAAGCGAGAAACATGGCTGAGAAGATGCTGATCGTAGCCAGTTGAGCCCAAGTCAACTGCACATCCATGGTCGCGTGCATCACCTTCGTAGACAGCAGATACAGTAGGTTGGAAGCGAGTAAATCCTGCGCCACTGCAGCCACCAAAATGGTTCTGAGATAGCGGCGTCGCGAAGAATTGCCGACCATAAACCAGAGCACGCCGAGTCCGGCTTTTGGGTCCCAGT
>JASAMW010004698.1:0-36630 GCA_030247985.1 Epsilonema sp. ZAB3_2
CAGTAGGTCAGAGGGAACAAGGAAGTCTGGAATGTGCAAGCGCCCGTGGCCATGCAAAAACGAAAAGCATTTACTCTATGTAAGACAGTGGGTGGATGGCTTTATGGCATTTCGTGCATGTGACACTAGTGTGTCACCAACCTTCGCAATCAACAATATCTTGTTATGTTTTGTCTAGAATACGAAAAGTACGGTAGAGACACGAGAAGAGAGAAACAAGTCTACTACCACTCCTTCAGGAACAACATTCCTTTTCCTGGGACACGAGTAGTTTTCCAGAGGTTCATGAATGAAGTTAAAAATACACACAATACCATACGGAAAGTTTCCCAGAAATTGCTTGGTTGAACTGTGTGTACGCACTGCGTACGTACTGTACGTACAGTAGTGTACTTATATATTTTTATTCATAAACGTAAAGTACATCGTATGTTCATAATAATGCACATGCACAGAAATACAATACAATACGTACGTACAGTATGCAATATGCATGCCAGCTAATAGTGTAGTACAGGCAAAGGGCAGTGGATAGTTTTCTTTCCGAAAAAGAACAGGACGCACATCAAACACGTACGTACGTACATAAATAAGCACAAAACAGTTCATCAGTGTAACACAAACTGCGGTCGGTTAGTTAGACTACAACAGATCAGCACAATATCAAACAACGGCGTACACAAAAGTATCACACCAACAGAAGAGAATTTTTGAAGATTCTTCTGTGATGAAGATTGCTCCGATTTTACAGTACCTACTTACTGTACGTACACGCCTAATTATTGTTGCTTCCGCACACATGACATAACGACAAATTATAGCGAAAAGAACGACACGATGACGACTCTTCAAGGGCTGCTTGAGAGTCGGAGCTTCTTGACCGGTCCTCTACGCCTACGCTTACAGGTGTAGATGTTGGCTTACTTCTGTTCGTCATACCTGTCCTTCAAACACTTCGTATCTTCGGAGGACCTACACCTAAAATACAGTGTATTTATTTATATGTACATACGTATCGTTAGTTTGTTGATAAACCAGCAATATTGGCACCAGTTTATTCGCTTTAGCGAACCTTCAGCATGCTACTTTTTAGCAGAAACTTTTAGGATTACTGCAGATGACCAACCAAGAGAACAAATTTCAATTTAACGGCTCTCCGCCTACGGCTTTCCAGAAATAACAACAGGGAATTGCCATTACGTTCCGTTCTTCCGCGTTATTCCTTATTAGGGGTAATATCCCATTATGCCGGATGATTTGTCGCGTTATTTCGGGCCTGTCTCTTTATTCCTCATATTTTGCCCCGTTATGCCGGACCCCAAAACTGTCGCTTTATGCCGGAAATTGTCGCGATATGCCGTACCACTCGTCTAGTTATGCCGGATCTAACCTTTCAGCTTTTTGTCGCGATATGCCGGACCAGACGTCTCTTTACGCTGGACAAAATCTCGTTAGGCCGAATCAGCTACTTTTTTGGATATTCAATGTAGGTAACATTCACGCACCGCACGCTGAAAAATTAGCATACAATAGCCTCCAAAGAGGGCTTAGGCTCAGGCTTAGGCTTAGGACTTGGGCTTAGGCTCAGGCTTAGGACTTGGGCTTAGGCTCAGGCTTAGGGGCTTAGGGTGCATAAAGAGACTATAAAACGAAATGACCAGCAACGTAAGTTCTCACGACCATATGACCAATTCTGGACTGGCAACGAACAAAGTGAGGCACTGCGTGGACAGCTGTGCCAAGGGTTGGCCAACTGCTGCTGGACTTATGCTTTCCTTCCAGCTGTCCACATGGACTGCCACACTTTGTTTGTGCACGTGGACACCTTTGAAATTTTTTCAAACTGTCCACACTGATTTGGAATGTTCGAGTCCATGGAGCTTTTCAAAGCTCAGATATGTTTTCTTTTTTATTTTGTTTTTATCACGACGTTTCCAGACGATCGATCTGCCAAGCCCATGCAGCATTCTATTCTTTTCTCATACATCCTTGGTATGAGTACATACATACGGAACACATTCCATCGTCTTGAAAATTTAATATTAAATTTTCATCGGACTCTAACATTTCGATATCTGTATGTAGTACGTACTATGTATGTACCCAAAAAAGCCAGGCTTAGGCATAAAGCGACAAACTACCCGGCATAACAATACAGCATTCGGCATATCGCGACGCTCCGGCATAAAGAGATTTTGTCCGGCATGACGATACAAACCTTCCGGCATATCGCGACAACGTCCGGCACAACGAGACTCCGGCACATCGCGACAACGTACGGCGTATCGCGACAGCGCCCGGCATAACGCTACACCCGGCATAATGGGACACAATCCTTATTAGGTATCCGAAGTGGTACGAACACCTGTTTCCCTTTTTTGATGAGAACCATAGGCGGAAAATCAGGAAAATTGTTTTCCAGGAACACTTCTTGTTTTGTGTACATAAAGACTGGTACTGTATTTACGCATACTAGTATGCAGCAACAGTTACCATACCAAGATGAGATCGATTTGAACTCGCACCGATTCCCCGACCAGCGCCTCAGACCGAATTGACACGGTTCCCTGACGTAGCAAATGGGCTTCGTATCAGCGGTGGATGTCGCAGCTGTGGCTTGAACTGATGCCGATTCGTTCGATTGCTCTGGCTGATCTGAGTCCCAATACCTCCTTCTTCGTGATGTCGAGGCTGACATAGAAAAAGAAAGCGATTTTAATTTTAAAGTTCAGAGCAAGAATTCTAGGGGACCCCACTACGGGGGGGGGGGGGGGGGGGGGGGCCCACTACGGGGGGGGGGGGGGGGGGTACATACAGGAGAGGAATATAGGGGACCGCAGGGGTATGGATAGGTTTCCATAGGCGACTGCAGGGGTGTGGATGGTATATAGGGGGACCGCAGAGGTGTGGATGGTATATAGGGAGACCGCATGGGTCATGGGTGTGAATGGTATATAGGGGGACCGCAGGGGTGTGGATGATATGTAGGGGGACCGCAGGGGTGTGGATGGTATGTAGGGGGACCGCAGGGTGTGGATGGTATATAGGGGGACCGCATGGGTTTGGATGGTATATAGGTGGACCGCAGGGGAATAGATAGGTATTCATAGGAGACCGCAGGGGTATAGGTAGTCATTAAATAATTTTTACGGAGCAAAACGTATACGTAATGTGGATGACCAAAAGCAAAAATGAAGGAAATTTTGCGCCCATAGACCACAGGAAATTAGCCACCCCCTTACATTATAGACTGAAAATGCTAATAAATTTGCAATTTGGTGCCTTACTCTGACGTGAATTCTAGCTGCGGCGAAGGTGGTGCAGTAACCCGTTGACAGAACAGCTACGCATAAGCTCATCCAGATCACAGATTGATTCATGGTGTCTCGAATATTGCTTCTTGATAGATTTTAAGTTTCTGTTGTTGTTGTGTTTCGGAGCGGTAAAACAGGTGGTGGAATTTGACTTGATGGATATCACTGATTTTTGTCTGCAGCAAAACAAAGTCACTGTAGCCAATGGACCAGGATAGGATTGATAAAAACACGATAAACCAGGAACGAGAATTTTCTATTTTTAATCTGTGCTCAAGACTACAGAAAAACAAACCGATCAAAGTACACTACGGTATTTGTAGGGTACTATGGGGGAAACCCGGCCATGGCGAACTTGCTGTTTCAGCAAATAATGGACCGAGTATATAGCTCATTTGAAAGAGGAGAGTTCAAGGAATCGATTGATGTACACACTTGTCTCAATCGGTCCATTGGTTGCTGAGATATGCAGCCCTTACACATAGGTGGCCGGATTTTTCCATGGCCGGATTTACCTCACAGTACCCTACAATTGCATTACAGCCCGGCCTAGAATGCGCGCAGAGAAACAAGAACGCATGTACAACAGGTACTAAAGGCACGCCCGCAAGTGCAAGGGGAGGAGGGAGTTGTCACAATCAAAGCAATAATACATAAATTGGCTTGGATGAATGGTATGCTATGCACACAAATGACGTGTTCTTGGTTATTAGAAAAAAACTTGAAATTCGAGAATTCTTGGTTTTTGTTTTTTTACAAAAACATTTGTAGAAGGCAAAAAAATAGAAAGGCTGCGCTGTGCTGACAATGCCCTTCGATTATATACATTCTCCCCGATTACACAAGTTATAGGTTTTTGATCAAATCAAACTGACTACAGCATTGTGGCGAGACCAGAAGAAACACGAAAAAGTTGATGACGGTGAAACAAAAACTGCCCTGATTTCTTTCTACGGAGTATTTCAATCTAGGGTGCATGCATAGTAGGTACTACAAGAATGTCTAATGTTCCAGAATCTATTGTGCGACCTCCTCGAACAATATTATTGAAAAAGACTCAAGGCTGAAATGAATATCAAATTTCTAATCGAAGGAAGAAAAAAAGCAAAAGTGACGCAATTTCAACGACAGGTGAGAATAAGGCGGTACCAGCCAGCAGAGTCAAGTAAAGCAAGGGTATCAGCTAATTCAGGCAAAAGGTGTGGGTGGACAGACGGAACAATCATTTAAATCCGTTGCCTATGCGCTACTTATGTACTGTATATAGGAAAGTTTCGGAAATAAAACGAATAAATCTAAAATTTCTCAATAGTCCGAACAGTTTCCAGTGCACCAACTTCAGCGCACGGATGTGTTCTCCATTCGAAAATTTTAACCCTGGCAGATGGTGTTTGACAAACTTTTTTCCGATTAAGAAAGATTCATCCGAAAATATTTCCGTTTACAGTACTTCGCGTCATCAAAGTGTCAATAAAGTGGGCAGAAATACAGGAGCTATGGCGACGCAATGCAATACTAGTAATCCTACGGATTCGACTAGAGAATAAAAATATCCCGACGTTCAGTCACTGGTGCGCTTCAGACGTGCTCCGAGTTTGCTCCGAACGAGTTCGCTCCGAGTTTGGAAAGACTTCGTTTCGAACCGAAACGAACGTAGATCACTCACACGCCTTCGATTTACAAACTCGGTTGTTCACACGCACGTTCCGAAAAACGGAGCGAGTTCGGTGCGAACTCGAAGATTTTACATGTTGAAGCATAGTCAGGGCTCCGAATTCGCTCCGAATTCGGAGTTCACGTCTGAAGCGCACCACTGTAGGTAGGTAGATAGGTGACACATTTGTTGCGCAACGGGTTGGCGTTTTATTCCCCCAAAGGGGAAAAAGGTCGCTGACATCACACACGATAACTGGAGGGAACCTCCTCCTGCTATACAGTAGTTACACATAGGTATGTACATACACACACCTCAAGTAGTAACCTTTTCCCCGTCTAAAAGTGACCAAAATTCGCATCACGTTGGCTTTTCTTCGCCAAAATACGGGTACCGAAAGATTCGGATGGGTAAATCAAGATGCCCCATCAAGATGCCCAATAAAGATCGACGCCCCTGCTAGCTAACACACAGATATGACAGATGATCATAAGAGGGCATAGGAGCAGAGTCAAATTTTGTAGAAATTTTAATCGATGGTGGAGTAGTTCGACAGGCGTACGACACGACACAAATGTACAAGTTTTTAAAGTTTCGACGATGAAGAAAGAAATTAGCTTTGACTCACAGCCAATGAAGAAAAAAATGCACTTTTACCGTTGTTACTTTGGAATGCAAAAATGGTGAATGAAATGAAAAGTGTGAGTGACCTTTTCATTTTCACTTTCCTCCTCCTCTGTGCACGATCAGCGGACGCGAAACCTGACACGCAGGGTGGAGTTGACTGACAGTTTCAGTCGAATTTTGACGATTACCACGCCCACTTCCTTCCTGTACAATATGTACTTCAGCTGGCAAAAGACTACTTTCTTTTGTGTTGACTTTTATTCGCCTTGCTCCATAACAGGAGGTGCCATTTTCGTCCGCCTCGCCGAATTTGAGCTGTAGTTATCACACACACGTAAAGCACGCCGAAGCAATTATTTTGCGTGTGTGTGATAACTAACAGCTCAAATTCGGCGAGGCGGGCGACAACGGCACCTCCTCTTATGGAGCAAGGCGAATACAGAGGTGAGAGGCGAGACAAATGTCCTCCCATTCCCATGATTCTCTCCTCGTGAGGCAACAGCCGCGCAAAAACACGTGAGATCGGTGAGTCAAAAGGCGTTTTAAAAAGACGCGCTTTTCTTCAGTCTAATGTTTGTTTCGAACTGACAGATTGCATCACTCACTACAAATTGTTTTTCTTCCCACTCATATAACTCAGTTTTAAAGCAGTTTAAGCTTTGCATAGGGTACTGTGGGGTAAACCCGGCCATGGGTAAACCCGGCCACCTACGCTCCATTGAACTTGCGGCTTCAGCAAACGATGAATATCAAATAGCTCATCTGAAAGAGGAGCGTTCAGGGATCGATTGATATCATATTTGTCTCGATCTGTTGGTTGCTGTAATATTCAGCCCTGAAACTTACCTAGGTGGCTGGATTTTCCCATATGACCTGGTTTTCCCCACAGCACCCTACCCTTTATCACGAATTATTACAAGCAGAAATAATTCCTGCAAGCAGCAGCTGTGAGCCTTTCTCATAACTCATATGCTCATCCCACGTGAACTGAGGCGCCTCACCCGCTTTTAAAAAATGAATCATTCACTTTCTCTTGGAATCGGGTGCTACATTTTCAAATTTGAAACCCACAAGTTTAGACTCAATTTACGGGTAACACCTGCCTCAATGCCGGTGAAAACAAATAATATCGGCACCTTTAGCGAGAAAGATAATTTTATAAAATTACCGTAATCCAAGCAACGCATCAAGTATTCCAGGTTCGAAGCAGCAGACTCGACAAGGAAAGGGCGCAAGTCTGAGTCTGATAGAGGCAAAAGTGTATGCCCTGATCCGATATGTCGGCGGCACAAAGGGCGAGCCCAAGGTTCATCACAAAGATTTTTTATGCTATCTGGGGAGCGAAATCGACGCGACAAGACGTAGACAAGACTGCGACAAGTGACGCAACCTCTGCACCGCACCTTTAAGACACATAGTAGTACTGTAAACCATCGTTTGTAGCCCCCTCGATATTCCCCTTCGTATAATTTGGCCTACATTTCTATGGAGAAATATGGAGAACGCAAAGCAAGATCGGTGTTTTTCGCTCAGCCCGTTTATTGGGTGTTTCCATGCATAGTAGTTCCATTTTCCTCTCTGAGCAGTTCTACATGTTATCCGTGATGCCTCTTCGATAGAAAATTATTGGTCGCAAAAATTTCACAATTTTTCGAGCTAAAAGCGCATTTTCGTTAGAGGAGCTAAAACATGCAAATAACCGCCATAAAAGAGTTCAGGAGGCACAACCTTACTTTGGGCAAAACCCTCGTTTTTCCCCCTCATTAGTACCTTACTTTGGGTCAACCTTCGTTCCCCCTCATTCAGTATAACCCCCTCGTAGTATGCCCCCCTATAGGGCCACTATCGTTTTGGTGGGCTATAAACGAGGGTTTAACTACATGTCACAGTGATCTAAGCTCTCCTGGGAGGATAGGATGCGGCAAAGATTTTAGAAGGGGAAGCTAGTAAGGATAGAATTTCTTAATTTTCTTCCTGCGAGGAGGCAAATCGTAGTCAGATCGATTTGGATCAATTCAATATTTATATAAACTGCGCATGTTCATTCTCCGAAAGAAATTTCAAAATTGTTGCTGAAGCTGCCGTTTAAAGAGACAGAGAACACGACGCAAGGTGCCGTAGGGAGAGAGCGCATGGAGATAAATCCGGTTCCCCCACGTTCCATAGAAATCGAAAGCGAGATAGCAGATTGAGTGGCGTTGGCAATAATTTTTACCGTGCCCACAACTTTATGTCCTTCGCCAATATGAGACCTCCCTTTAACTCGCCTTGTACATAGGCCTGCAGAGCACTTGTCAAAAGAATCCGGAATAGAAGCAAATAAAACCGGCGTTCGAATTTAAATACTTCGAATCATGTGCAGTAAACAGGACGATAAGAAAGTACCATTCAGAGAAGAGACAGAGAGGTTTTGTGGGTCTTACAGCGTACCATGGCATATAGTACGTAATAATCAATCATGAATCATTGTACATCAGCTTATGTCAATGATCAGATAGCTCTTACGTTCGGTAATGTAATAGGAAAAATTACTTGCATTCGTTACAAATGGTACCGAATCGCGAACTAATGCATACTAATATCATATCATCTATCTTGCATACCTAAGATGTGAGGTGTAAAGCTGTAGGTACACATACAGTAAACAAATAACAGTGTTCGCGCGTTATCGTTTATTACTTATGATACCCACATCTCATAGTAAGACAGCCTAAAACACTCACTAGAACATTGGGCAACAAACGGGGAGGTCAAACAAAAGGGCATTGGTCATTGGGCACTCTTAGGGGGGGGGGGGGGGTTCGCTCTCCCTCCCGGGGGGGGGGGGGGGGCGACGGCGGCTATGATTTGCTGTTTCATGCATATTTCATGTTACATCAACATCAGAGCCAGAGAAGCACATTTGGGGATTATGTACGTAGAAGGAGACGTGTATCGTCGCAGTAACGTACGTGACGTGCGTCACACCTGCTCCTGCGTACTTACATAGTTCTTGATCGAATGAAAGATTAGTTCAATTATTCCTCAGGATTTGAAGGTTTTGTATTCTGTTTTTCCCGACACCACCACCCACATAAACTAAAAATACGCTTTTGTACTCGCGCGGATAAAATCCTAGTGAGTATACATTTTATCTAGGTGCGGTAGGCAGCATAGAGGTAGTAGGGGGTTATAGGGTGTGTGTTTTTTGGGGAGGGAGGAGGGGGGGTTTTTTTAGAAAGGATTTAGTTGAGGAGAGGAGTTGATTGGAGAGGTTTAGCAGAGCAGCGCCGCGGGTCAAGGGTGGTAAGGGTGGACTTATCACCATGCATTCTAGTGTGGGGATGGTAGGGTGTGGTAGGGTGTCGGTGGGATTAGTACGGCAGGTGACTATTTTCATCATTTTTTTCGGTTGGTTTCTCTTGCGTGGATTGGCGTGGTTTTTTCCTGTTAGCATTTTTTTAGTTTGGTGGGGTGTGCTTGTTATTCTTATTTCCTTCCATTTATCCCGTAGAGCTTCGCAAGTTTCCTTTTTATAGCTTTAGCTTTTTTTGGTTACGTAGTTTTTATTACGTACTAGGAGGGGTAGGAAGGCATTTAGTTTTTATATATGTTTTTTTTTTCCTCCTTAGTGCGTTTTTCTCGGGCGCTTTTTAGTTATATGAAGTGGGGGGGGGGGGAGGGGTAGAGGGGGGAGGGGTCGGGGGGGGGGGGGGGTTTGGTTATTTTTTGGGGGTTTTTTTTATGCGGCTGTTCTTTTCTCACCCGGTTTTATGCTTTTTTTTATTGGGGGATGTTATGGTGGCAGTTGTATCATGTGGGTGGTTTTTTCAAAGTTTGCGTATTCTTTACGTGGATTGTGGGAGTTTATGATGGTATCATTGCTTTGTTTCTCATCTGTTGGTTTTTGATTGGTAAGTGGGTGTTTTTGTGCTTCTTTTCTCTCCCTTGGTTTGGTCAGCTTCTTCAGTTTAGTTGTTGGGCTTTAGTTTTCCGTGATTTTGAACATCTTTTCCAGCGAGTATTTTTGATAGCATTCTAGAGTCTCCTTGTAACTGACCTTTTCTTTTTCATGCTATTACTAACTCTGTTACTTCACTCTTATACTACTTCTAAGTATACTTATCGAATCATGTGCTTTACAATGTTATAATGTAAATGATTTGTATGTAGGACTTATCGAAGTACTATTTGTGTGTAAAATAATAAATATACAGCTAGACTCTCAGAAACGAATGTACTATTTATTTATGCGAATCACTTATTCGTTCTCTCGTACCGTAGCTATTCGCGATTCCTTCCAAATCGGATGGGTTCAAGTTGAATCTATTCGCCTCCCCATACTCCACAAAAACTCCATACTCTTATGTACGTAGCCCAAAATATAAAACATATCAAATCATAAGGATAATAAAAATGCTATATCACATCCGTTACCCCCACCGCATCTGAGGTTCATCCACTTTTAGTTCCCCCGAAGTTTTTTGGTAGTTAGTTTTCACAAAAACTAAAAGACTCGGAGTTCATTTTATCAACTCCAATTCCTGATAATGAACTTGCAAACAAAAAGTCCAACGGAGCTCACAAAGAAACTCAAAATACAGCGGATTTATTTTGGAAGTTCACTATCCTCTGCATTTGCCAATTTGCGGAGTTCATTTTTTCGAGTTCATAAAAAACGAAAAGTCACTGCGGAGTCACCCTTCAAAACGTAACTAAGCAACAGTATTAATTGTTCATTTCTCGCGAAAACTCAATCGCACAGGAGTTTATTTTCGGGGAACCATACAATGCGTTGGTGACTTTTTCAATGATATCGATATGTCGGCATCTCCAATTGGCTTAGTAGTGTCCTGGCATTTTCAATCCACCACGGATCGGAGTGCCGATGCGGATTTTAGCGCCTTGCGACGCTCTGGTGCCGAGGCCCTCTGACGCCCACGCATAGGCTATAAGTACGTAGGCCTTCCCGACTCTGGTATGGGCTCTTGGTAAAGACTAGTAATAGATAACATAAACAGAACTAGACGTAGTAACAACAGTAGTAAGTATGTTTAAAGCGGGGAGATTGGTGGGAAACAGTAATAAGTGTATGTATGTAGGCTATCAGGTTAGGTCTCCTGTACTCGAAGAATAAGCTTATAATAGCAAAATTCACGCAATACACGTTGTAACTATTATGTAATACGTACAGATGTACATTTATATTTTATTCGTGCATACCGATTGTTTCCCTTGTACACGTCGACTTCTCCACCTTGTCGAACATGGTGTGAGGGGTGAGGTATTCCAGAGAGTGGACGCGAGTTGTGAACTCGATGTCGGAGAGTAGAGTGTGGATTCTCACGCCAGCTTCTGGATCGGCGGCAGATATCTTCAGCTCTCCACCGAACCATCACGTTCTTCATCTCCTCCGTACGCTCCGATACCTACGTAGTACAGTACAGTACGTACACGTAGGGTAGCAGTACCAGTACAATGTGTGGGTAATAAAAAAACAAAAGAATTTTCTTATGGTGGGCTAATGTTGTCGTGGCGGAGAAATCAGAACTACTTTATTGAAGTTTTTAAGCATGGCGATTTCTTTTAGCATAAAATTGCACTAGGAAAATTGTTTTCTGTAAGCTAGTCTAGCTATTATTTTTTTAGCTTTGGAGAAACAATGTGGGTATGGGGAATGGCAAATGGGAAAAAAGTTTATTGAAGCGCGCCTATGCGCGTGTATTTTTTTGCAACGCCATTTACAAAAATAAATGAAACAAACAATATGAAAATTGTTTTTCTGTAAGCTAGTCTAGCTATTAGCAATGTGGGGCATGACGAATGGTATATTGAAGCGCGCCTATGCGCGCGGAGGTGGTGGTGGTGGTGGCGGCGCTATATCGCGCCGCCCCGTGAACAAAAAATACACATATGTAATAATGGCTGTTTTCCTATATTGAGGAACCTATGCTACAACACATACTTAATCGCTCCCGAAAACCCTCCGACACATACTACTACGAGGGTTTACCGTATTGTAATTTTAGTGCAATTATGGCGGTACCCTTTAGCTGGTGCCGAAATACCCCAAAATATTATCCACAAAAACCCCACGGCCCCAGAATTGCCATTAGCCGCAAAAAAATTGTCTGGCCTAAAAATAATAAAATAGTTGATGAAAAAATAATAAAAATAATAAAATAATAAAATATTGATAAAATATTATCCACAAAAACCCCACGGCCCCAGAATTGCCACTAGCCGCAAAAAAATTGTCTGGCCTAAATTTCCAACAAGTTTACCTCACACAACTCCAAACAACGGCCCCACAAATACTGTATCATTAATACTCCAAAAGTGATTTGTCTTTGTCATAAAAAATAACTGGTTATTTATTACCCTATAAAAATAAATACTGTTACATTACCCCTGAGTGGGATATTCCAAACAAACATCATTCCCCCATATGGACACCATTACCCCCGAGATTACCCCACACATTGTACTGGTACTGCTACCCTACGTGTACGTACTGTACTGTACATACGTAGGTATCGGAGCGTACGGAGGAGATGAAGAACGTGATGGTTCGGATGGACGAGCTGCTGAAGAGTATTCTGCCGCCCGAAGTGGCCCAGAAGCTGCAGAACGGGGAATCGGTGGAGCCGAAGTTCTACGACTCCATCACCGTCTACTTCTCCGACATCGTTCAGTTCACCAAACTCGCGTCCAACTCCACTCCGCTGGAAGTCGTCAACTTTCTCAACGCCCTCTACACCATGTTCGACAAGGTCGTGGAGAAGTACGACGTGTACAAGGTGGAAACAATCGGTATGCACGAATAAAATATAAATGTACATACTGTACTGTATGCTACATAATAGGCTTACAACGTGTATGTGCGTGAATGATTATGCTAATTATGAGAGCTTTATTCTTCGAGTACAGGAGACACTAAGCCTGATAGGCCTACATACATACACTGTGACTGTACTGTACTGAGTCGCCCGCCACCAATCTTCCCCGCTTTAAACATACTGTACTACTGTATGTATGTAGCCTACGTACCGTAGGTGCGGTGCGTAGATTACTTATGTTTCGTAGACACTGCACGCCTATGTACCTAGTCTTGTACCAAGAGCCCATACCAGTAGGTACGGGAAGGTACCTACTGATATGGGGCTTTTGCTAGTGTAGTACATACATACTCTGCGGCGCACCGAGTGTTGTCGTCCACTCTTTTAAAGGCGACGCCTACATGTGCGCCAGTGGTTTGCCGCGTCCGAATGGCGACAAGCACGCGGCAGAGATCGCGCGCCTGTCGCTCACGCTCCTGCGCGCCATCCAGAGCTTCGTCATTCCGCACCGACCCAAACAGGCGCTCAAAATCCGCATCGGCGTCAACTCCGGATCCGTCATGGCCGGCGTCGTCGGATTGAAAATGCCCAGGTACACTACGTAAGCCAAATTGGAGATGACACGACATATCGATATCGTATTGAAAAAGTCGATATCCGTTTAACCGGCAATTGGTCCAAATATGGTTCCCCGCAAAATAAACTCCGCTGTTGCGAATTGAGTTTTTTCGCGGAGCAAAATGAACTAAATTAATGAACTTTGCAATTGCTTTGACGAGTTCACGCTTTTTTGAAGGGTGAACTCCGCAGTCGACTTTTCGTTTTTTATGAACTCGACAAAAATGAACTCCGCAAATTGGCAAATTGCAGAGGATAGTGAACTTCCAAAATAAATTCCGCTGTCGATTTTGAGTTTTCTTTCAGTGAGCTCCGCGTTGGACTTTTCATTTTGTTTGCCAAGTTCATGCTATCATGCGCAAATTCTTGCGGAGTTCACGAATTTGTGAATACCGCAAAATGAACTCCGCAGTCGACTTTTAGTTTTTGGTTTGAAAAACTAAACTACGCAAAAAACTTTTCGGGGGAACTCTACAAAGTTTTTTGCGGAGTTCAGCATGAACTCTGCTGTTGAGAATTGCGGAGTTCATGGGGGTTTCGGTTAAACGGATGTCGATATATCGCCCATTTTTCAATTATCCTTATCGATATTGATATCGAATTTTTATATTGCCCATTGGGCGGCGTACGTACGTACCGCACCTTTAAGAGCCAGCTTTGATTTGCAGATATTGTTTATTTGGTGACGCTGTGAACGTGGCGAGTCGCATGGAATCGACAGGGATGGCGAATATGATTCAAGCCTCTGAAACCACCATCCGAATTTTGGAAGACGAATTCCCCGGCGAATTTAGCTACGAGTTACGAGGAGAAACCGAAGTCAAGGTGATTTGCGCATAAATAAATAGGTTACATGTCGCGTTGTCGCCTGAGGGAGCTGAGCTAGCTGTATCATTTATTATTTTACACACAAATAGTACTTCGATAACGTCCTACATACAAATACATAGGTTACATTATAACATTGTAAAGCACATGATTCGATACAGTATACTGTAGAACGATTTTTTTAGTAGTACAACGAGTCCCCGCAAGTAACAGAGCATTAGTAATAGCGCATGGACCACAGAAAAGAAAAGAGGTCCACGTTTTCATACAAGCGGGCAAGACTTTCTAGAAAATGAATGCCCCGAACATAGGAGTCCTTGCACAGTCAAATCTAAATCCACTTCGCTTTGTATGAAAACGTGGACCACTTTATGGTGGTCCGTGCGATATTACTTGCTCTATATGTCTATACCTAACGTTCTGAACCAGGGAAAGGGACTAATGAAGACCTATTGGATCTACGACGCCACAAATCTGGCCACAATGCCAACCCCGAGTCCATCCTCACCCAGTAGCCAGATGGCGGACCAGCATATGCCCATCATCACTCCACAACCACCAATACCTGGAGATCACACCGCCAGCTATTTGGTGCATAGCGGAAGAGGAGAAGACACTGCTGCACCAGATTACCTTAAACATCCCAACTTCAACAACGAGGAGGTGAGAAAGTTCAGCTTAAGATTTTTCAGTGATCTGCCCGAAGGCTCCATTGTACGTACGGGCTAAGTTCATCTGTAATCCAATACTAAGAAACATGTGCATATTCAATACCTACAGTAGTTGCATCGCCTATATCCTGATAAACTTCCTTGTCACAATAAGCGACTTGCAAATCTTCGTCACGTTTATCTTCGTCACGCACAAAGTCTTTTCTTTTTCAGAGCAAGACCGAATTCTCTAAGCTGTGAGACAAGATTATGATTGGAAATACTGTATGAAAGAGCCAGGCGGGGTGAAGCTTTAGCTAGCGTACGATACGGATCATCTTATTGTTACGCTTTCGTACTGACGTAGGCTTGTAAAGGTGTGAACGATAACAAGGTTTAATATGATAATGGGAGAGTGATCGTCTGTTTATTGTTCCGTGTACTTTCCTTAGCGCACGTTCTTCATTCATTGATCATCGATACCAACGTACACATCGACATGGATCGCTTCAATAACGCGTATGGTGGAAAAAATCCTCCCTACAAACTGGTTCTGTCCACACATGCAGATATTCACGTAATTTTTTTGACTGACCACTCTCAGGCCACCACCGCATAGTGTATTGAGTCATGTATAGCCATGTCTCTCTACTACTAAAGTACAAATTATAATTCTAGGACCCATGTATTATTTATCTCGAGAACTACGCGACGTAGAGCAAAGCGGTCAAACTTCCACGGATAACTTTAGCTCGCCTCTCCAATAAAAAAAACCGTTTGTCTCCAGCTGCTCTGTGTGTCGAGATCTCGCCAAATTTCTTCAGTACTAAAATCGCCAAATCGGGCGTGGACCATTGGGCAATTCTAAACCTCGCAAACTCCCGAAAAATCAAAATGGCAGAAATAAGCATACGTGATGAAGACGATGAAAATGCGCATCGGGCGTACAGGGTCGTAGGGTGTCGTGGTTTGCGTGGTTTAGCGTCTGCCGAAAGGTGACACGATTTCAATGCTGAAGGAATTTGGCGAGATCTCGACACTGAGAGCAGATAGAATCAAACGGTTTTTTTTATTGGAGAGGCGAGCTAAAGTTATCCGTGGAAGTTTTGACCGCTTTGCTCTACGTCGCGTAGTTCTCGAGATAAATAATACATGGGTCCTAGAATTATAATTTGTACTATAGCCGGTCCCATGTCTCTCTTCTACTATGCCTTACACTTGTATATTGTGCACTTCGATTGTTTTTTGGCGACTTTATGTCTGTTTCTAGCGAGAATCTTGGGGTGTATAAATGTGGCAATACCAAACTAGTCCCTATCCCTACTAACGTCACCGTCATGGACACAGCTGAGCGCCCTCGTCTTTTGCCCCCCTCTCATTCTTAAAGTGATCCATGTCGATCTATACGTACATGTACTGTACTTACAGTAGAATGCCGTACGTGCTATTACAGTATCTGTAATTTGTTGGCTGTACGTGCTGTCAATGATGTACATCGGCGTCGCTCGATTTTCATATCTTACCGTTAGCTAGCAGTACCGTAATTTATACAATTGTTCATAATTCGATCTATATTTCGCTCACTGCTTAGCTCAGCAACGAAAGTCTCTTATCTTAGCAAAAATATTCTGTTCAGCAAACTTGCTTTGTTTTTGTTTTAGGAAAGCTCATAAGGCTGGTACTTGACTTGACAGTATTCTGTTCACATTGATCTTGTGTTTTTTTCTCATAATAGGTAGAATTTTTTATATGCCAAAAATATGGTTAATAATATTTTTCATGCCAAAACAATTCGACGCCCTCGCATTTTCAGAGGACAAAAACATATGCCGCTTTTAATTTCTTCATCAGCCGAGGAAAACGCCAAGTGAAAAACGGTCAAAAATACGTAGGTACAGTATATCTCAATTTTTGGTAATAATAAAAGAAGCAACTCATCAGGTTTCACATGTTTTCTACCTACGTGTACCACTACATACTTCTCCCACTACCTACGTACGTACATATGTAAAGAACGTACTTGTCGGTATTTTTTAATCTGCCAAAAACAAATGCGTCAAAGAGCTTGTTTATGTCATAAAACGTAGGTTGATAGGCAACTGCAGTGCTTGCTTTATATAGCTTACTGTACTGTTTTGCGAATAAAATGGGAATGCGACTGAAATAAAGCCGATATTCTAAAGTGCAACCAGCATCATCGTACTCCACTCAATTTAATCTCAGGAACTAAGCGACGTTGAGCAAAGGCGGTCAAAAATGCCAGGGCTAACTTTCAGCCGGATTGACAATAAAAACCCGCTTGCGTCTATGTAGCTGCTCTCATTGGCGAGATATCGCCGATTTCCTTCAGTACTAAAATCGCCAAATTGGGCGTCGACCATTGGCAATTCTAAACCTCGCAAACGCCCGAAAAATCAAAAGTGGTAGAATTATTCATACGTGATGAAAACGATAAAAATTGGGCATCGGGTGTACAGGGTCGTGGGGTGTCGTGGTTTGCGTGGTTTAGCGTCTGCCAAATGTCGACGCAATTTCACTACACCAGTGGCCCGTTACAGCTTCGCAGTAAAATCCTTTTGCAGATCTGGCAACCCTTTTGCAAATCTGGCAACCGTTTTGCAGATCTGGCAACCCTGTTTTAGATCGTGATCTGTCAACTCAACTTATTAT
Source organism: Epsilonema sp. ZAB3_2 (assembly GCA_030247985.1). Lineage (NCBI taxonomy): Eukaryota > Metazoa > Nematoda > Chromadorea > Desmodorida > Epsilonematidae > Epsilonema > Epsilonema sp. ZAB3_2. The sequence continues at coordinate 17,180 of JASAMW010004698.1, forward strand.
GCATCTGGAACCACTTTGGGCAGTTGGCAAAAAGTTGCATATCTGGCAACCCTATCGCAGAGTTGGCAACCCTATGGCAGATCTGGCAACCGTTTTTCCGCATAGATCTGACAACCATTTTGTGCATCTGGCAGCCATTTTGCACAGCATCAGGCAAAAGTGGTGCATGTGGCAACCATATTGCTGGTCTGGCAACCCTTTTGCGCATTTAGCATCTGGCAACCCTTTTGCAGATCTGGCAACCCTTTAGCGCATCTCGCGTTTTAGTCTCGTGTGCGCTTTCGGGCGTGACCATTTGCAAACGCTGGCTTGAAAACCTGCGTCGTTTGGTTTCTGCGACATTTAGTACTGAAATATCGATTATCGATCGATTATTGGTGATCGGCTGATCAGATCAAAAATCGCAGGCTTTTCTGGCGTTCTCGGGGCCATAAGCTCTCGAAGAGTCCTGAATGGATGCTGTAGCTGCAAAATTGAGTGAGTTATGAGTGAATCTGCGCGCTTTTAGTACTAAAATATCGATTATCGATCGATTATTGGTGATCGGCTGATCAGATCAAAAATCGAAGACCTTCTTGCCACCCTTGGGCATATAAGCTTTCGAATGAGCCATTGGCGAACGCTGTAACTGCAAAACTGAGCGAGTCTATAGCATTGCACACAGACAGACAGACACACATCAGCCCTATTTGTTAGTAGATAAGGAATTTGGCGATATCTCGCCACTGAGAGCAGCTACACGCAAGCGGTTTTGTTATTGTCAATCCGGCTGAAAGTTAGACGTGGGGTTTTTGACCGCTTTGCTCTACGTCGCTTAGTTCCTGAGATAAAAATTGAGTGGAGTACGATGATGCTGGTTGCACTTTAAGAGGATTTTATCCGCGCGAGTCACAAAAGCGTATTTTTGAGTTTATGTGGGTGGTGGTGTCGGGAAAAACAGAATACAAAACCTTCAAATCCTGAGGAATAATTGAACTAATCTTTCATTCGATCAAGAACTATGTAAGTACGCAGGAGCAGGTGTTGCACGCACGTCACGTACGTTACTGCGACGATTACACGTCTCCTTCTACGTACATAATCCCCCAAATGTGCTTCTCTGGGCTCTGATGTTGATGTAACATGACAATAGTGCATGTAAACAGTCCCAAATCATAGTCCGTCCGTTTCCGTACCCCCCCCCCCCCCCCCGGGAGGGTACGGAGACGAACCCCCCCCCCCCCCCCCTCAAGAGTTGCCCAATGACCCAATGCCCTTTTGTTTTGACCTCCCCGTTTGTTGCCCAATGTTACTAGTGCACGTTATTTAGGCTGTCTTACTGATGAGATGTGGGTATCCATGAAGTAATGAAACGATAACGCGCCGATGCGCGCCACTGTTTATTTGTTTACTGTATGTGTACCTTACAGCTTTACACCTCACATCTTAGGTATGCAAGTATGTAGGTATGTATGTATGTAGATATGTAGGTATGCATGTAGGTGTCTGTACGTACGTAGTGTGTACCTATACGGTACCATGTGTGCGTGCAACGGAATGCAAGTAATGTGCTCTTTTACCTATGTACATTGAGCCGGAAACCGTACAGAGTGGACTGATCATGGATCATGTGTACATAAGCTGTATGTACAATGATGTCATGATTGATTATGTACGTACTAGTATGTGCGTCGGTCATGACGTGATGCCGCTGTGAAGACCCCACAAAACCTTTGCCTTCTGTTCTGCTTGCTCTGCAATGACGTTGCACTATTTCTTATGCGTTCCTGTTTTAGCTGCACATGATTGCGTCAGTTCAGTTAGTTGCTCAAATTCGACACGCCGGTTTTTATTTGCTTCTATTTCCGGATTCTTTTGACAAGTGCTCCTGCAGACGGCCTATGTACAAGCGCGTCAGTTAAAGTAGGAGGTTCTTCATATGTGGGCGTAAGGTACATAAAGTTGTGGGACCACGGTAAAAATTATTGGACGCAACGCCACTCAATCTGTCCTAGTGACTTCGCTTTTTTTGCGGTCATTTCTACTACATATGGCAAGCCGCTGCGGGGTCGGGAATCCGGAATTTATCTCCCACTTGTCCGTCCTCTCTCCCTACGGCACCTTGCGTTCGTGTTTCTCTGTCTCTCTCTAAACGGCAGCTTCAGCAACAATTTTTGAAATTTCTTTCGGAGAATGAACATGCGCAGTTTATATAAATATTGAATTGATCCAAATCGATCTGACTACGATTTTGCCTCCTCGCAGGAAGAAAATTAAGAAATTCTATCCTTACTAGCTCTAGCCCCTTTCTAAAATCTTTGCCGCATCCTATCCTCCCAGGAGATTGCTTAGATCACTGTGATCATGTCAGTACTGTAAACCCTCGTTTATAGCCCACCAAAACGATAGTGGCCCTTCATGCAGGGGGCTGCATACTACGAGGGGGTTATACTGTACATGAGGGGGCAATAAACGAAGGCATTTTTGCACCCAAAGTAAGGTTACTGTACATGAGGGGGCAATAAACGAGGGCATTTTTGCACCCAAAGTAAGGTTGTTGACCTCCTGAACTCATTATTATGGCGGTTATTTTGCATGTTTTTAGCTCCTCTAATCGAAAATGCGCCTTTTAGCTCGAAAAATTGTGAAATTTTTGCGACCAATAATTTTCTATCGAAGAGGCATCACGGATAACATGTTCAGAACTGCTTCAGATGATGTGAAAATGTGAACTACTATGCATGGAAACACCCAATAAACGGGCTGTTTTTTAGCGCAAAAACACTCGATTTCCTTTGCCTTTTGCGTTTCTCCATATTTCTCCATAGGGCAAACGATGTTAGTCGCCGATTAGGGGGGCCAAATTATACGAAGGGGAATATTCGAGGGGGCTACAAACGATGGTTTACAGTACTACTATGTGTCTTAAAGGTGCGGTGCAGAGGTTGCGTCACTTGTCGCATTCTTGTCTACGTCTTGTCGCGTCGATTTCGCTCCCCAGATAGCATAAAAAATCTTTGTGATGAACCTTGGGCTCGCCCTTTGTGCCGCCGACATATCGGATCAGGGCATACACTTTTTGCCTCTATCAGACTCAGACTTGCGCCCTTTCCTTGTCGAGTCTGCTGCTTCGAACCTGGAATACTTGATGCGTTGCTTGGATTACGGTAATTTTATAAAATTATCTTTCTGCGCTAAAGGTGCCGATATTATTTGTTTTCACCGGCATTGAGGCAGGTGTTACCCGTAAATTGAGTCTAAACTTGTGGGTTTCAAATTTGAAAATGTAGCACCCGATTCCAAGAGAAAGTGAATGATTCATTTTTTAAAAGCGGGTGAGGCGCCTCAGTTCACGTGGGATGAGCATATGAGTTATGAGAAAGGCTCACAGCTGCTGCTTGCAGGAATTATTTCTGCTTGTAATAATTCGTGATAAAGGGTAGGGTGCTGTGGGGAAAACCAGGTCATATGGGAAAATCCAGCCACCTAGGTAAGTTTCAGGGCTGAATATTACAGCAACCAACAGATCGAGACAAATATGATATCAATCGATCCCTGAACGCTCCTCTTTCAGATGAGCTATTTGATATTCATCGTTTGCTGAAGCCGCAAGTTCAATGGAGCGTAGGTGGCCGGGTTTACCCATGGCCGGGTTTACCCCACAGTACCCTATGCAAAGCTTAAACTGCTTTAAAACTGAGTTATATGAGTGGGAAGAAAAACAATTTGTAGTGAGTGATGCAATCTGTCAGTTCGAAACAAACATTAGACTGAAGAAAAGCGCGTCTTTTTAAAACGCCTTTTGACTCACCGATCTCACGTGTTTTTGCGCGGCTGTTGCCTCACGAGGAGAGAATCATGGGAATGGGAGGACATTTGTCTCGCCTCTCACCTCTGTATTCGCCTTGCTCCATAAGAGGAGGTGCCGTTGTCGCCCGCCTCGCCGAATTTGAGCTGTTAGTTATCACACACACGCAAAATAATTGCTTCGGCGTGCTTTACGTGTGTGTGATAACTACAGCTCAAATTCGGCGAGGCGGACGAAAATGGCACCTCCTGTTATGGAGCAAGGCGAATAAAAGTCAACACAAAAGAAAGTAGTCTTTTGCCAGCTGAAGTACATATTGTACAGGAAGGAAGTGGGCGTGGTAATCGTCAAAATTCGACTGAAACTGTCAGTCAACTCCACCCTGCGTGTCAGGTTTCGCGTCCGCTGATCGTGCACAGAGGAGGAGGAAAGTGAAAATGAAAAGGTCACTCACACTTTTCATTTCATTCACCATTTTTGCATTCCAAAGTAACAACGGTAAAAGTGCATTTTTTTCTTCATTGGCTGTGAGTCAAAGCTAATTTCTTTCTTCATCGTCGAAACTTTAAAAACTTGTACATTTGTGTCGTGTCGTACGCCTGTCGAACTACTCCACCATCGATTAAAATTTCTACAAAATTTGACTCTGCTCCTATGCCCTCTTATGATCATCTGTCATATCTGTGTGTTAGCTAGCAGGGGCGTCGATCTTTATTGGGCATCTTGATGGGGCATCTTGATTTACCCATCCGAATCTTTCGGTACCCGTATTTTGGCGAAGAAAAGCCAACGTGATGCGAATTTTGGTCACTTTTAGACGGGGAAAAGGTTACTACTTGAGGTGTGTGTATGTACATACCTATGTGTAACTACTGTATAGCAGGAGGAGGTTCCCTCCAGTTATCGTGTGTGATGTCAGCGACCTTTTTCCCCTTTGGGGGAATAAAACGCCAACCCGTTGCGCAACAAATGTGTCACCTATCTACCTACCTACAGTGGTGCGCTTCAGACGTGAACTCCGAATTCGGAGCGAATTCGGAGCCCTGACTATGCTTCAACATGTAAAATCTTCGAGTTCGCACCGAACTCGCTCCGTTTTTCGGAACGTGCGTGTGAACAACCGAGTTTGTAAATCGAAGGCGTGTGAGTGATCTACGTTCGTTTCGGTTCGAAACGAAGTCTTTCCAAACTCGGAGCGAACTCGTTCGGAGCAAACTCGGAGCACGTCTGAAGCGCACCAGTGACTGAACGTCGGGATATTTTTATTCTCTAGTCGAATCCGTAGGATTACTAGTATTGCATTGCGTCGCCATAGCTCCTGTATTTCTGCCCACTTTATTGACACTTTGATGACGCGAAGTACTGTAAACGGAAATATTTTCGGATGAATCTTTCTTAATCGGAAAAAAGTTTGTCAAACACCATCTGCCAGGGTTAAAATTTTCGAATGGAGAACACATCCGTGCGCTGAAGTTGGTGCACTGGAAACTGTTCGGACTATTGAGAAATTTTAGATTTATTCGTTTTATTTCCGAAACTTTCCTATATACAGTACATAAGTAGCGCATAGGCAACGGATTTAAATGATTGTTCCGTCTGTCCACCCACACCTTTTGCCTGAATTAGCTGATACCCTTGCTTTACTTGACTCTGCTGGCTGGTACCGCCTTATTCTCACCTGTCGTTGAAATTGCGTCACTTTTGCTTTTTTTCTTCCTTCGATTAGAAATTTGATATTCATTTCAGCCTTGAGTCTTTTTCAATAATATTGTTCGAGGAGGTCGCACAATAGATTCTGGAACATTAGACATTCTTGTAGTACCTACTATGCATGCACCCTAGATTGAAATACTCCGTAGAAAGAAATCAGGGCAGTTTTTGTTTCACCGTCATCAACTTTTTCGTGTTTCTTCTGGTCTCGCCACAATGCTGTAGTCAGTTTGATTTGATCAAAAACCTATAACTTGTGTAATCGGGGAGAATGTATATAATCGAAGGGCATTGTCAGCACAGCGCAGCCTTTCTATTTTTTTGCCTTCTACAAATGTTTTTGTAAAAAAACAAAAACCAAGAATTCTCGAATTTCAAGTTTTTTTCTAATAACCAAGAACACGTCATTTGTGTGCATAGCATACCATTCATCCAAGCCAATTTATGTATTATTGCTTTGATTGTGACAACTCCCTCCTCCCCTTGCACTTGCGGGCGTGCCTTTAGTACCTGTTGTACATGCGTTCTTGTTTCTCTGCGCGCATTCTAGGCCGGGCTGTAATGCAATTGTAGGGTACTGTGAGGTAAATCCGGCCATGGAAAAATCCGGCCACCTATGTGTAAGGGCTGCATATCTCAGCAACCAATGGACCGATTGAGACAAGTGTGTACATCAATCGATTCCTTGAACTCTCCTCTTTCAAATGAGCTATATACTCGGTCCATTATTTGCTGAAACAGCAAGTTCGCCATGGCCGGGTTTCCCCCATAGTACCCTACAAATACCGTAGTGTACTTTGATCGGTTTGTTTTTCTGTAGTCTTGAGCACAGATTAAAAATAGAAAATTCTCGTTCCTGGTTTATCGTGTTTTTATCAATCCTATCCTGGTCCATTGGCTACAGTGACTTTGTTTTGCTGCAGACAAAAATCAGTGATATCCATCAAGTCAAATTCCACCACCTGTTTTACCGCTCCGAAACACAACAACAACAGAAACTTAAAATCTATCAAGAAGCAATATTCGAGACACCATGAATCAATCTGTGATCTGGATGAGCTTATGCGTAGCTGTTCTGTCAACGGGTTACTGCACCACCTTCGCCGCAGCTAGAATTCACGTCAGAGTAAGGCACCAAATTGCAAATTTATTAGCATTTTCAGTCTATAATGTAAGGGGGTGGCTAATTTCCTGTGGTCTATGGGCGCAAAATTTCCTTCATTTTTGCTTTTGGTCATCCACATTACGTATACGTTTTGCTCCGTAAAAATTATTTAATGACTACCTATACCCCTGCGGTCTCCTATGAATACCTATCTATTCCCCTGCGGTCCACCTATATACCATCCAAACCCATGCGGTCCCCCTATATACCATCCACACCCTGCGGTCCCCCTACATACCATCCACACCCCTGCGGTCCCCCTACATATCATCCACACCCCTGCGGTCCCCCTATATACCATTCACACCCATGACCCATGCGGTCTCCCTATATACCATCCACACCTCTGCGGTCCCCCTATATACCATCCACACCCCTGCAGTCGCCTATGGAAACCTATCCATACCCCTGCGGTCCCCTATATTCCTCTCTGTATGTACCCCCCCCCCCCCCCCCGTAGTGGGCCCCCCCCCCCCCCCCCCCCGTAGTGGGGTCCCCTAGAATTCTTGCTCTGAACTTTAAAATTAAAATCGCTTTCTTTTTCTATGTCAGCCTCGACGTCACGAAGAAGGAGTATTGGACTCAGATCAGCCAGAGCAATCGAACGAATCGGCATCAGTTCAAGCCACAGCTGCGACATCCACCGCTGATACGAAGCCCATTTGCTACGTCAGGGAACCGTGTAAATTCGGTCTGAGGCGAAGGTCGGGGAATCGGTTCCAGATCAAAACCATCACATCATGGTATGGTAACTGTTGCTGCATACTAGTATGCGTAATACAGTACCAGTACTTATGTACACAAAACAAGAAGTGTTCCTGGAAAACAATTTTCCTGATTTTCCGCCTATGGTTCTCATCAAAAAAGGGAAACAGGTGTTCGTACCACTTCGGATACCTAATAAGGATTGTGTCCCATTATGCCGGGTGTAGCGTTATGCCGGGCGCTGTCGCGATACGCCGTACGTTGTCGCGATGTGCCGGAGTCTCGTTGTGCCGGACGTTGTCGCGATATGCCGGAAGGTTTGTATCGTCATGCCGGACAAAATCTCTTTATGCCGGAGCGTCGCGATATGCCGAATGCTGTATTGTTATGCCGGGTAGTTTGTCGCTTTATGCCTAAGCCTGGCTTTTTTGGGTACATACATAGTACGTACTACATACAGATATCGAAATGTTAGAGTCCGATGAAAATTTAATATTAAATTTTCAAGACGATGGAATGTGTTCCGTATGTATGTACTCATACCAAGGATGTATGAGAAAAGAATAGAATGCTGCATGGGCTTGGCAGATCGATCGTCTGGAAACGTCGTGATAAAAACAAAATAAAGAAAACATATCTGAGCTTGAAAAGCTCCATGGACTCGAACATTCCAAATCAGTGTGGACAGTTTGAAAAAATTTCAAAGGTGTCCACGTGCACAAACAAAGTGTGGCAGTCCATGTGGACAGCTGGAAGGAAAGCATAAGTCCAGCAGCAGTTGGCCAACCCTTGGCACAGCTGTCCACGCAGTGCCTCACTTTGTTCGTTGCCAGTCCAGAATTGGTCATATGGTCGTGAGAACTTACGTTGCTGGTCATTTCGTTGTCTCTTTATGCACCCTAAGCCCTAAGCCTGAGCCTAAGCCCAAGTCCTAAGCCTGAGCCTAAGCCCAAGTCCTAAGCCTAAGCCTGAGCCTAAGCCCTCTTTGGAGGCTATTGTATGCTAATTTTTCAGCGTGCGGTGCGTGAATGTTACCTACATTGAATACCCAAAAAAGTAGCTGATTCGGCCTAACGAGATTTTGTCCAGCGTAAAGAGACGTCTGGTCCGGCATATCGCGACAACAGGCTGAAAGGTTAGACCCGGCATAACGAGACGAGTGGTACGGCATATCGCGACAATTTCCGGCATAAAGCGACAGTTTTGGGGTCCGGCATAACGGGGCAAAATATGAGGAATAAAGAGACAGGCCCGAAATAACGCGACAAATCATCCGGCATAATGGGATATTACCCCTAATAAGGAATAACGCGGAAGAACGGAACGTAATGGCAATTCCCTGTTGTTATTTCTGGAAAGCCGTAGGCGGAGAGCCGTTAAATTGAAATTTGTTCTCTTGGTTGGTCATCTGCAAGAATCCTAAAAGTTTCTGCTAAAAAGTAGCATGCTGAAGGTTCGCTAAAGCGAATAAACTGGTGCCAATATTGCTGGTTTATCAACAAACTAACGATACGTATGTACATATAAATAAATACACTGTATTTTAGGTGTAAATGCTCCGAAGATACGAAGTGTTTGAAGGACAGGTATGACGAACAGAAAGAAGCCAACATCTACACCTGTAAGCGTAGGCGTAGAGGACCGAAGAAGCTCCGACTCTCAAGCAGCCCTTGAAGAGTCGTCATCGTGTCGTTCTTTTCGCTATAATTTGTCGTTATGTCATGTGTGCGGAAGCAACAATAATTAGGCGTGTACGTACAGTAAGTAGGTACTGTAAAATCGGAGCAATCTTCATCACAGAAGAATCTTCAAAAATTCTCTTTGTTGGTGTGATACTTTTGTGTACGCCGTTGTTTGATATTGTGCTGATCTGTCGGACGAACTAACCGACCGCAGTTTGTGTTACACTGATGAACTGTTTCGTGCTTATTTATGTACGTACGTACGTGTTTGATGTGCGTCCTGTTCTTTTCTGAAAGAAAACTATCCACTGCCCTTTGCCTGTACTACACTATTAGCTGGCATGCATATTGCATACTGTACGTACGTATTGTATTGTATTTCTGTGCATGTGCATTATTATGAACATACGATGTACTTTACGTTTATGAATAAAATATATAAGTACACTACTGTACGTACAGTACGTACGCAGTGCGTACACACAGTTCAACCAAGCAATTTCTGGGAAACTTTCCGTATGGTATTGTGTGTATTTTTAACTTCATTCATGAACCTCTGGAAAACTACTCGTGTCCCAGGAAAAGGAATGTTGTTCCTGAAGGAGTGGTAGTAGACTTGTTTCTCTCTTCTCGTGTCTCTACCGTACTTTTCGTATTCTAGACAAACATAACAAGATATTGTTGATTGCGAAGGTTGGTGACACACTAGTGTCACATGCACGAAATGCCATAAAGCCATCCACCCACTGTCTTACATAGAGTAAATGCTTTTCGTTTTTGCATGGCCACGGGCGCTTGCACATTCCAGACTTCCTTGTTCCCTCTACCTACTGTAAAGAACCTCACATAAACATACACACCTAAAAATAAACCCCTATCAGACCCATCTCAATTTTGTATTGCCCTGGCCTGGGCCCTATCGCTACACACGTAAAAATACGGGACCAAACCACACCACTGCAAGGTGGGGCACACTGACCGCGACAAAGTACCAATGTACGTACGTATATATACGTACACGTACACGTAATATACGTATATACTAATACACAATACCAATAATATATAATTAACTTCTGTATTGGGAAGAATGGGAGACGTAGTGTACTGTAACGACGAGAGGAGGCATTCGCCCTTATACTTCGGGGTATTCAAACCCCCCATTTTTCGGCTACCTCATTTTTCGGGGCTTACGAAACCGAAAAATAGGTTTCGTAAAACGTAAATAGGGTAAGCAAAAATTAGGGGATACGGTCACTTGGTTGCCGGTCACTTCGTTGCGGTCACTTCGTTGCGGCGGTGATCACTTCGTTGCGAGAACTTTCGTTGCGGTTTTTTTCGTTGCGGACATGTCGTTGCGGCCATCCTCTGGTCATTTCGTTGCGAGTACTTTCGTTGCCGTTCATTTCGTTGCAGGCTGAGGCTTAGGCTTAGGCTTAGGTAAATCTCGCAACGAAATGACCAGCAACGAAAGTTCTCGCAACCAAATGACCAGAGGACGGCCGCAACGAAATGTCCGCAACGAAAAAACAGCAACGAAGTGACCGCAACGAAAGTTCTCGCAACGAAGTGACCGCGGCAACGAAAGGTCCGCAACGAAATGTCCGCAACGAAAAAAACCGCAACGAAGTGACCGCGTCGCCCATTTTTCCCAATACAGGAGTTAGAGGTATTGACAGTACTTACATACGTACGTCGTAGGTATGTAGGGACAGGGAGTTGTTGCACGACCACGAGCACGAGCACGCTTTCTCGAATGATCCACCCAGGAATCCGTCTGTCTTTTTATTCACGGTTTCGATTGGTTGAATTGCAATAAAATGCCGTGTTAATGTTCCCGTTTTAGTTTTATTATCCCGATTTTATGAGCTTGCCTTTGGATTCTGTCGATAAAAGTTTCGGATAGACTGGGTTGGGCGCAGTTTTTAAGTGCTCAGAGTTCCTTCAAAAGGTTTCGTCGTTTCTCAATTGCCACAGTAAATATCTTTGACGACAACAAACAATTTATTCGTACAGTCAGTGAAGCTATTCCCAACAATTTAACAAAATTTTGTGCGTCGTGCAGTGTTGTATACTTTTCCTGCAAAACCGTGTATTGTCTCGTCCAGAAAATAGAATTTCAAGACACTTTGATTATTTGAACTTCTAAAGCCAGCGCTGAACATTTGCAGCAAAAATGAGTAACTGTATGCTTCATCAGCATGCTTAGCGTCAGCTTTATCCACATCTTTTCATTCTTGGGCAATCCCAACTGGGAGAGTATGACCATGGTCTGTCATGCCCCTTGCGAGCTCATGTACCGCAAGTATTCGGCCGACTCCATCTGAATCTGCGCTACAGTACTCTACACTGAGAGTCTTTCCGTGTCTCCTCCAAAGCCTTTCAAGGGTTTCAAGGACGGAGTGAACTTGCCTGTTTGCCTACGTGACTTTTTAAAAAAGTATAGCGCATTTTCACGATCGTGACATTTCGAACGTCTTTCAAACAAAAACAGTAAAGCAATTAAAAAATCATGTCCAGTGTGTTGCCCGCGGCAGCACTTTGTGCCACCCACCGCTCCACAGTGTTTCATCAACAAAGAATGGCACAAATGTCAGCGCGAGTGGCACCATCATCCCTGGTTGCCACGGCAGCGGCGGCGGATGAAGCCACCTCCAACTTCATCAACAAAGAAGCAGCAGCTGAACAAGCGAAACAGCAGCAAATGCCGCTTCTCCAATCAGCTGCCACCTACTTCTTTCAACGTCTTGCGGGAGGAAGCCGAAACAACAACAAGCTCGTTCATGGCTGAAACAAGCTGACTAAAGCTGCGTACCTACCTACGTACACTATAGGTTTGTAGGGAACAGCAGCACTCATGCATCCGTTATTGTACATATACGTTAATAATTTTAGTGCGTTTTTCCTAAAGCTCGGTAGAGGGCGCGCTTTTCGCGCTGTTTAAAGCATCCTACCTTGCTGATGATAATAAAAGATTTCTTTTTGGAAAGAAAAAGAGCACTAAAATTATTTATTGCGTAGTGAAACGAAGAAATACAGGGTGTCCCACGTAGACCTATCGAACGGTCCAGCCTTATAACTTCCGTATTACAGGAGATATCATGCTGAAATTTTGTCCCCAGAAACCCAAGAAAATACCATTTGTTGTGGCAAAATTTGAGCTAGATATCTCAACTAGGGATGAAATTACAGGCTTGAAAATGTTGGACCCTGTTTTTTGCATTTTCCGCACTGAGCATGGTTTTAAGATTGTAATCTTCTGCTCAGCATGGTCAAGCAGCTCATCCAACATGGCAACATGGTCAAACAAAACTGGCTGAACGTCATCACAGTCCAGAACACAAAGGATTCAAAAATATAGGCGATATGCAGCTCATAACTGCCTTCAAGGAGCTGTCAAGGTCAATATTGGCACCACTGATTTCAAAACGTTGAAAAACGTGGTCGAAACTTTGCAAGCTCGTATTTTCATTCCTACTTGACCTATCTGGCTCAAATTTTGCCACAACAAATGGTATTTTCTTGGGTTTCTGGGGACAAAATTTCAGCATGATATCTCCTGTAATACGGAAGTTATAAGGCTGGACCGTTCGATAGGTCTACGTGGGACACCCTGTAGTATGCATTGCTTGGGCTCAGTACGTAAAGTACTGTAGCACCATTGCATTATTTGCGGCGTGGTGAGAGGTTTAAAAAATGATGACAGATGCAACGCTCGCTTTGTACTCGTTTTACATACTAACTTGCACCTACAGTTACATACATTCCCAATACCTGCTACCGTACAAGCACTACCTAGCCCAAATCTTACTTGAATTTGAAGGTGATTCAGTTTTGTGCATGTAGGTATGTTGTACTGTACATGTGGTTTCCCTTGCTTGCCTACGGCACATCCGTCTTTCACTTTTTTACGGTGTCAGACGTCACTATTTATCAGTGATACTGATATTATAATCACGGGGCAATCACTAACCTGTCTATGCGCACATGAATGTGATGTGGGTTGTAACTATGTAGATGAAAGAAAACCTTGAGAAAAAGTAAATTTCCTGCGGTATTCCGTTTCTTGATTTGCACAATCAGCATTCTTGAAGCAAAATGCAAAACAGGCGCCGGTGAACGGGTTTATTTCTCTCACAATTCATCATTGGCATCAACAGAAATCCCTGGACGCGCTAAGGAAACAAAACAAACAAACAAAACAAAACCTTCTGCTCTACGTACATAACACATCATGGAAGCAGTCTTCAAGATCAGACCAGATACAAACAACACCACAGAAACGAAACGAAACATCCTCATTTTCAAGATCTGGGGTTTTAACTGCTTTACAGCGGCAGGCACACAAAATAAATAACATGATATAATAAATTATCTGGGCTCATTATCGCTTCGCTCCCCGCTTCCCCAGACAGACGTCACATTTGAGTCAACTGTAGGGTACGGGTATGTAGACAGACAGTGTGTCCAACCAAAGACACATTTACTGCCTTTCTAAGATGTACCGTATTTACCCATGCATAGCCCCCCCCCCCCATGCATAGCCCCATCATAGTGGCAAAACATAAAAAATGCCCTATGCATAGCCCCCCCCCCCCCCTCTATGCATAGCCCCATATGTACTGTACAGTACCTGAACATACCTACAGTACATAAGCTGGTCATAAGCTACCCATCGCCACTCCCACACCAAGCTAAGATGCCTATAAGCCTGCTTGGGGGTGTATTGTACTAGAATAACCCTGTTTTGACCTCAATTATGCCCTAAAACATGTGCTTTTGACCTAAAAAATATGCCTCTGTGCACCTCTCAAAAACATAAAAAATGTCCCATGCATAGCCCGGGGCTATGCATAGGTAAATACGGTAGGTGTAGCCCGCGATAGGGTAGCTGATTTCATACGCAAGCTAGGTACATAAATCCATTGATATAAGCACAGCAAAGTAAACATCGATTGGTCAATATTGCATAAACCGTATGTACGTCACTACGCACACCATGCAAGCAAAGCAAGCAAGCAAACAAACAACAACACAAGGGAGGAGGAAGTAACAAACGATGATGATGCAACACGTAGGCTGCTAGGTACGTACATACATATGTCAGCTGACCACAAGTGCAAACAAACTTGTAAATGTAGGTACATTACATACACACCCGGGAATCGACTATGAGAATGACCATAATGTAGTGAGAGCAGAGGAAAATATTCTGCCCAAATACGCATACGCACGCAAACAGCTGCCATGCAGTTACGCACGTAGGCAGACACGCACATAGGGTACAATGGGGTAAACCCGGCCATGGGACAATCCGCTCCTAAGCTTCAGGGCTGCACATCTCAGCAACCAAAGGACCGATTGAGACAAATGATCCATCAATCAATTCCTTGAACTCTCCTCTTCCAAATAAGCTATTCCGTTCATCAGTTGCCAAAACAGCAAGTTCAATGGAGCTTAGGTGGCATGGCTGGGTTTACACCATAGTACCCTACGCGTACATACGAATAACGCATCCTTCCTACTACAATCACACAATTCAATTCAGTGCCTATCTGGGAATCGAACCCCGAAGAAGCTACCACTTGCAGCTAGCGCAACAACTCCGCCAACTGCGCGATGGTCATTTGTTGGCTGCTGCAGTTATCTGCAGGACTCTGCAGCTGGCTACTGCTTCCTGCAGCAGACTGCAGTGGCTCCGTCATACTGTGTTCACCCAGCAGACAGTGAATGCGTTCTTCCATCGTGCCGCGAATCAGAAATCGATACACCCGAGTCACGCGCCGTTGACCGATACGGTGCACTCTGCCTGTAGAAAGAAACAATCAAATTACAACAGGGTACTGTATAGGGTAGCGTGGGGTAAAACAGCCCATTGGGCAAATCCGCCCACCTATGGTGCTTTTCCGCTCATTCAAAACATGGCTCTCGAAAATGTATCTCGGGACACTTCTGCCTTTGTTTCTTTCTTCCTAGCCATAACTTGACAACCTAGGCCTGATGGGGGTAAAAGTGTCATACTGTAGGTGGGCGGATTTCCCCAATGGGAGGTTTTGCCCCACGCTCCTACTAGGCAATGTACCAATTTTGGGAGGTACAAATTGTGGGACAAATGGGACAAAATGTTGTCCAATAATTTGTCCCAATCAGTTATTTTCTGTAGAAAAGGGGCCAGCAATCACGCAAACAAATCATCGTTTTGCTTTCCAATCCTGGCCCGAATTTCCCCCACTACCCCACAAGAAAATGCAAAAGGACATTCCTTGCCGACCATAGATGGTTTCATAAATTTTACTTCCCCAATGCCATGTGATGCACTATCGTACGTGACGTCAATCGGGGCATAGCGCAACAAAGTAAACGTGCCGATTATAAGTAAAATATAATACCCATACGATAGCGTTGAGTGAGGTGAAGGTGTTTGTTCACGTGTATCCCATGTGAATAAACAACAACAAAATGTACCTACGTGCATACTGTACATGCGTCACCCAGTCTTAATAATTTTTTTCGATCAGGGGAGACGTGTTTTTGAGCGGAAAACCCTGATACCTCACATTCATGTGACTGCATTGCATCTATGAGTTCGCCTAGGTACAAAGTTCCCGCCTCAACTCACATGTTCCCGTTCCAAACTTAGGGGCGATATCAGAATTTGTGTACCGAATTCGATAAAAATTGAAATTGTGCAGTCCAGGATTGGTTCATGATTTTCCGTCCCAAAAACTTTAAGCCTGCACACACAATACACATCTACAGGGTGTTTCATAATATACTCTCCGGATGTTTGTGCTTATATCTCCCCACCGGAGTGTCACATTCGAATGCGGTTTTTCGCGTTGAATAGCCAAGGCTTCAACGTTGATGCAGCCAAAATTTCAGCTTTCTAGGCCAACAGGAAGCGGCTCAAACAGCTCGATTTGCAAAGCGTCAATTTTCACACATTTTTGCAGGCGGCCAGGTACAGATCGGCTCCGGTTTTTCTCTCCCCAGTTTACCTAACCCAGTTCTCTCCTTAGTTTTCCTTCCGCAGTATTCCCGCTCCCCAGTTTTTATCTGGAGCACAAGTTTCGGTAGAGTTTTCAATCTACATGCCACTTCTCTTGCAGATTCGAACTTAGCAAACAGTGTTACAGCCAAAATTCGGTCATCCAAGCTTTTCCTTGGGACGCTGATGCCATTGGTGATCAAACTGAAGTCTATCTTCGACAATACTGCTCAAAAATGCATAAAAGTTAGCGTGGAATGGTGAACAGATTTGAAAGAGCGCGAAAAAAGCGAAAATGCAAATCCGTTGCCCCGCCTCAGTGCCCTGCCTCCGTTTTGCGCCAAAAAAGGCGCCGCAACTTTGACCGCTTACAGCGCCATGACAATGCAACCTAGGAAGCTGAAATTTTGGCTGCATCATCGTTGAAGCCTTGGCTATTCAACGCAAAAAACCGCATTCGAATGTGACACTCCAGTGGGGAGATATAAGCACAAACATCCGGCGAGTATATTATGAAACACCCTGTATAATGATAATTGTACCAAGAGTACAAAACGAACAACATGTACTGTACCTGATAGGGTACAATGGGGTAAACCCGGCCATCTAAGCGCCTTTTTGAACTTGCGTTGCTATTGCAGCAAATGATTGATGATGAAACAAATAGCTCATTTGAAAGAGGAGAGTTCAAGGAATCGATTGATATCATAATTGTCGCAATCGGTCCATTGGTTGCTGAAAAATGCAGCCCCGAAACTGAGGTGGCCGTTTCCCATGGCCGGTCGGATTTACTCCACAGTACCCTTACCTACCTACCTATGGCTTGTTGCTCCGCGGCAAGATTGAGCACGGGTTCCACAAGAATCACGTGTGTAGCCTCGGTGAGGTTAAGGCCATTCGCACCCGAAGACACCGGCAATAACAGAATCTGTAGAAAGAAGCGACGAAATAATTTACGTAGGTAGGTGCCTGCCTATGTATGCACAGCAATACGTCGCATGTACGATACGCACGTAAGAAGTACGTACACCTACATTGAAGTCGGGGGAAGTGCGAAACTTGGTGACGGTCTTGGCGGCTTGACCCTGACTGCGCAAACTCAACTGAGGCAGGCCATTCTCGTCCAACGCCTTCGCCAAGATCGCCAACACTTCCTGCCAGTTGCTGAACACTACAACAACAACGCACAAGAACATGTGCCCCATCCTACTAACCGTTTAGAAACAAACAGGGCGGAAAATTCTGGGTTGTCGCGAGCTTAAACAGAATTTTAGTACAGCAGTTGATCGGTGAACCCCGCCAGCACTGATCAAATAATTGCAGAAAAAGTCAAAGTTTAAACAACAACAGACCAGCTGGTGAATAGAGTAAACGATAAATAGGGCACTGTGGGGTAAACCTGGCCGGCCACCTAAGCTCCTCTGAACTTACTGTTTCAGCAAATGACGAACCAAATAGCTCATTCGAAAGAGGGGAGTTCAAGGAATCGAGTGATATCCTACTCGTCTCAATCGGTCCATTGGTCGCAGAGATATGCAGGCCTGAAACTTTAGGTGGCCGGATCCTCCCCATGGCCGGGTTTACCCCACAGTACCCTACCCAGGCACTTGGCTCCGGCCTCCTTGCGTCTAATTCTCATCAGTTGACGCACCACCGCTTCGATCTTGGTGGAGTATGAACCGGACACTACCTCTTCCTCAGCCTCAGTATCCTTGGGCTGCTCTCCAGTGGATACGTAGCTCACGTTCGTCTTGTGCGTGGATTCGCGACACACAGGACAGCGCACCAGCTGATTATTGCCACCGCCGAATCTTAACAACACAGCACAGCACAATTGTGCAGGTGAAAAAAGTTGCGGCAAAAACAGGCCCATTACGCAACAACGCATCCATCGATCATCGTTGGTGCAATCCTGCCCTCGTAAATAGAGCCCCATGAAGGGCCCCAGAAAGTTTTGATAGCCCCAGGGTAACGAGGTAAGAGCCCAATGAGGGTTTACAGTACCAAGACTACATAAATAAGGTAAGATGCCGTACGGGAGCTCCCTATCTCTACTTTTACATGCATCTGATAGGGGCGCCTGACGACTGGAACAAAAACGGCCGCAGCCATCATGGAACTATTAACCCCTCCTCTATTTCGCAGGTCGTCGCGACCAAAATGCGACCTAGTGCGACAAAAATGCGATCGCATTTGTACCGCATTAGTATCGCATGTGGTCGCATGCGATCGCATTTTTGTCGCATTTTTCAAACAATTTTTCCAAAAATGCTACCGATGACGTTTTGGACACTTTGTCAATTTTGTCGTCTGGGGTCGCATTTTGGTCGCTGCGACCTGCGAAATAGAGGACGGGTTTAATACAGGTTCTCTTTCCCTTCGTAGTCTTGACAGTACCTTGAGACAAGGGTGTGCATGCAGTCGCAGCAGTAGCAGTGGCCGCACACCAGCAGCGCCCAGGAGCGACCCAGGGCAGAGCGACACACCGGACACTCCTCCGCGTTCCTTCCCCCGTCGCCATCGCCTAAACCGTAGGCAACATGACACGACTTCGAGGAAATCTTCGTAGGGTACTGTGGAGTAAAACCTGTGACGTGCCGCGTTCCGTATGGCGATAGGGTAATAAATAATCTACGCGCCAACGCGCCACCACGCGCCAATAATCCACGCGCCACCACGCGCCACACTACTAAGTGGGGTCAGTCTGGTTGTTCTGAACATCAGTAGACAACACCAGACAGGACAATTACTCACCCTTAGCTTGTTGGTCTTGCGTGTTGAAGCATAAAAGCGGACGAGCATGGTCCGATGACAGCTCACGCACCACTGGTAGTAGGTGTTTGATTCCAGTGGGGGTTATCATTGAGAGATTATTTTAACCTTAGGCCCATAAGTAAAGATCAGTTGGGGTTGCATTTGGCTGAGGGTATAAATTTCATTGGATTTTAGGCTAAGGCTTAGGCTTAGGCTTAGGTATTGGATGCAGAGGGGTAGGCCTCAGCCTAAGCCTCAGCCTAAGCCTAAGTCTGTTCATTTGCCTGTGCAAAATAGATTTGCTGCTGGTCTGTATGGTCCGCAGATGGCCTGCTGGACTTCAGATGGACTATGGATGGCCTGCAGACAGTTTGCTGGACTGTGGACAGACTGCAACAGCCTTTGGATGGACTTGGTAAGTACTGAGGACTTTGGTAAAAATACAAAATACTCATGCAGCCAGACTGCTAATGATGCATGAGCTGACATTCGACCATACTCATCAGCCTTTGTGCTTCAACACGCAACACCAACAAGCTCGGGGTGAGTAATTTTTGCTGTCTGTTTCTGTCAAATGATGTTAAGCCACCCAGACTGACCCTGCATAGTAGTTGGCGCGTGGTGGCGCGTGGGCGTGGCGCGTTGATTATTTATTACCGG